>JAJOOF010008036.1:0-25455 GCA_029582545.1 Solanum lignicaule | reverse complement strand
GATTTAGATTCAACAGGAAAAGTGGGACACAATAAACAACAACACAAGTGAGAACATACATGCTCGAAGCTTATGCAAGTGATATTAGAAAGTCATTTGTTGTGATCACTTGGTTGTAGCAGAAAATAACTTTTTACAACAAAAATAGTAAAATGAGAATGTTCATTTAGCAAGAAGTAAGGCTAGTTATAGGTTCAAATACTCAAAAATTTTACATACTAAATCTGCAAAATTCTGAAATAACTAGTATATAAATATGGAAGAACTAAAGGGAAAAATGCTATACACCGAATGATTATTCAAGTGGTTCCTATTGTTATATGTTGGTAATTATGGAAAGAAAGATGCTCATGTAGATATGGCACTCAAAAAAAATTCTACACAAGGAAAATGGAGTAGCAAATAAGCTGGAATCTGAGAGCAGCCATGGACAAAACATTCCCCCTATATAAACTAGATATGCACTGGAAAGATACTTGTGAACTGGTGGAAAAACTCAGACCAAAAGTGAGTGTCAAAACAGTCACTTGGCAGAAACTAAAGGAGGGAAGGATTAAAATCAACGTCGATGGTAGTTTTTTCGAAAAGTGGCAAGGCTGGTAGTGGGGGTATAGCGAGAAATGCAGATGGAAACTTCTTATTTGACTTTGTTGTACCTTTCCAATGCAAGGATCACAACATTGCAAAAGCTTTAGAAGCCTAGTTTGCAACACAAATTTTAAAGGACAAGGGATACGATAAGTGCACAATTGAAATGGACTTCGATATCATAGTTAACATGATGCAAAAGAAAATTTTCATATGCCAATATTTCTCTTGCGTAATAAGTTATATGGAAAAGGTATGGACCTTATAGATACAATATCTGTTTGCAAGTCTCGCCTCCCCTACTTAACAGAAGCATTACAATTATGTAAGTATATCTTACTTTAAAAGTTACATGTAGCAGGTCTAGTTCTTATTTCGCTCGCAAAATATCAACATCGAAGACAAAAAATTAGTATATGTTGTTAGCGAAATAATTAGACTTTTCAAATAAATTATGCAATCTATACAAAATATGAATCTTCAGGCACATACAACGGTTAACAAAATCGAGTCACTATTACAAACTCAACCCAATAATATTTCATTGATTGTACATAAGAAAACAAATCAAATTAAGAAACTTTTAACCTATCTAATGTTACGAAACAGGAAGAACAAGAAGAAGAGTAACTTAAATAAAAAAATAAAGCATCCATCAATATAGTTTATGGAATTTGAAACAATAGAAACTTGATTAGAAGAAGAAGCAAACATGTATCTGTTTCACCGAGCAGCTGAGCAGCAACTATACGATGAAGAAGACAGAGTTTCGATTGAAAGTACTTTGATGTTAAGATTGGGTCGAACACTGTAGTTGAGAAGAAAAACGATCGATTGTTGATCAGAGATCGACTAGAGCTATAGAATGTTGCGACCAGAAGCCAAAGGGTTTTTTTCCTTTTTACGTTTTGACTAAATTTGCTTTTAGAAAAACAGGGTTTTTTCTTTTTGGCTAAAAAAATATTGCTGCCTAAATTTTGGCTGGAAGAGGCGCGCTGCTATAAGTTTTTTAATTAGAATTTGGGACCAATTAATATGTTATTTAGGGACCGGATTAAGTATCTTCACTATAGAATATACAAATAAGGACCGAAATATAATCTCGTCCCAATACATATATCTTTAGAGACGGAAATAGTAGCTCGTCCCTAAATGTTGGTCTTAAATAAGCGTTTTTCTTGTGATTATTTGCAAAGAGAAGAAATGATTTATATTATGAAATAAGAAAATAAAAATAATAATATAATATTGAGGGGAGAGAAAAAGATTATTTGTAGAGAGTAAAATAGAGAATTGGGTTGGAGTTGGTTGTCTGGAAAAATAGAGAACTCTATATTTGGAGAGTAAAATAGAGGATAGGGTTGGAGATGACCTAAGCTTTTCTAAGTTGGTCAAATATATAATTTCAAGGTTAATAACTCACATGGGTAAAAAAAAGGAACAATATAGTAATTTATGCATTGATTTTATGAAATGACAAGTATTATGGATCAACTATTTATAGAAATTGATGGCATATAAAAACAAATAGAAGGAATATAATCTAATATCTGCATTGACATTAAAGTAATTTATCTTCAAATTGACTAAATTCGATCTTGATGACAAAGGGACAATCAATGTAGTCGTTTGCTGGCTATGTTTTATGAAATTTGTAAATTTATATCTTCTTTTTTTGTTAGAATTTGTATCCTTTTTATGTCATGAGACGTTGCAAATTTTAACAATATCATCAAATATTTATGTATGCCTCATTCTCTATCTTTTCTTATTTAGTTGTTTTATATGGTTCAGTATTTTTTTTAAAAATATATATTTTGTTGTTTGTTAACAAGTTTGCCTTATTTAAACTCACCATTAGATTTAATCCATTATAATTTTAATAAATCTTCACATCATGAAGCTCTTGAGAGAGTATATATTTGCTCTAAAATTGAAATTTTGTATATTTGATTTTAAAAAAAATAGTTACAATGACATTTGACTATTTCATAAAAAATCATTTAATATCGACAAGCTAATAAAATTGACCAATTAAATTAGAGAACAAGTGCTAAGAGATAAGTAGAAGATAAAGTAATCAAATAGTAGGACTTTTAAAATCATTAAAGTTTATGAGATATGTAAATGTAAATATACCAAATATTTTAATTTGGAATCATTTTGATGGAGTATCTTATAAGAATTATTTCTAAGCTTAATGAGATGGACAAATTAGCTAATAAATAAATAAAAAAGAATATTGTTATTGATAATACAGTAAAATTTCACTAAATTAATATAAATGGGATCGTAAAATATTATTATTTTATAGATGTATTATTTAATCGATAAATTAAATATTTATTAATTTATAGAGTGTTTTGAGATTCAACCTTATGATACTCAGATAATAAAAGCTTTCAAGATGTATTATCGAAACATGTTTTATCGTAGGATATTAGTAGTTTATGAAGTGAGACTTGCAACCAATCCAAGAAAAAATAATGTTTTGGATGTTATGAAATTGACAATCTTGGCTTGGACGACAAATTTTTAGTAAAAGACAACAAAAAATTATTTTCGACACTACAAAATATATTTGGAGGATGAAATTATAGAGAATTTGAATGAATCCACCCACTTGTGAAAATGTCATTCATGAAGTTGAGGTTATGATTAATGATCTCGGTTAGCGCAATAAAATGGATGTCAATAACCTATTGAATTATCTTAGTGAAAATGATACATATTCAGTGATCCAGAGCTTGAAAGAAATTGTGGATATCATAAAAAACAATATTGACGATGAAATTGTAGATGATACGATACCTTTAGAACCAGTTATGTGTAAGGAAACTCTTATCTTATCTAGAACTCTTCACAATATTATGATGTAGTTCGAAAAGACAACATCAGAACTTTTGGATGTAATAAGAAAAGTTAAAGATGAACCTTCAACTAGATTTAAAGTTTAACTCACATTTCACTAAATCGTCTTAGATATATTTGTACTTCTAAAGAATTATTAATTTATAATATTAATAGGACCATATATTTATATATGGGTCTTCTGAAAATATATTATGTTATTATCTTATTGAAATAAGTGATTTTTTCATTAGCTCAAATCGAGACCCGAAAAAAATATTATCTTAGTAGGTGTTTGGCCATGCGATACCATATCACGATATGGTATCGTGAGATGGAATCAGCGTTTGGACATGCAATTTTACGCTGATTCCATCTCATGATTTCATATCATGAGATATGATTCCATATTCTCCAAAAACCATGATATGGAATTATATGAGAATTTCATATCATGATTTGAGATATTTTAATACAAAAATTGATCCACGAGTTTATATTTTGTTAAAACAACCCCACATTTATATCTACTAACCATTTATTTCATATGTAAATACAATTTATAATCACATCATTACTTTTTAAAACTTATTATTCTCACCCACATAAAATTTATTATTCTCATCAACATATAATCACTTTAACTCACACCAACCGATTGTTGAGTAATAAATTTATTTTATGGTTTTAATAAGTGCACATTTATATTTTATGTGTAAGTTATTAGTATTTAGTTACATATTTCGTATCACCTTTGTTTAAAGAGATAATATTTATTTTATGATGCATTGTCTTGGAAGCACTATTTTTATTACTCTTACAAACATTATTTTTATGAAGTGCATTCAATAATGCTTCCAATTTATTTTATGTTCACTAAACTAATATTGATGTATTTTTTATTTGATAGGATTGTGTTGGTGCGATTGATGGAACATATATAGAAGGGGAGGTTCCTAAAGCGGTGCAACAAGCATATCGTAATCGCAAAGGAAGAACATCACAAAATGTCTTATGTGCTTGTGATTTTGATATGCGATTTACCTTTGTTACTGCTGGTTGGGAAGGTACTGCACATGATAGTAAAGTACTTGAGAATGCACTTGTTGAAACCAACGTCACAATTTCCATTTCTGCCATATGGTAACTTTAAATTACATCCTTAGAATAAATATTATTTTATTTACACAAAGCTGTCTCATTTACGTCACATATGCTTTTAGTAAGTTTTTATAAAATGTTTGTTGGTAGATAAATATTATGTTGTTGATGCTGATTTCCGAAACACAAAAGGATTTTTAGCTCCATACAAAGGACTACACTATCATTTGCAAGATTACCGAGGAAGTGAAAGAGAGTCTCAAAATCCCAAAGAGCTGTTTAATTGTAGGCATTCATCTCTGGCAATGTGATTGAATGGACTTTTGGAGCTTGGAAAAATAGATTTAGAATATTAAAACAAGGCATGAACCATTATGATATTGATACACAAGTAAAAATTGTCATGCTTGTACAGTGTCATATAATTATTTGCGAGAATACCAAAGTACTGATCAAATATTTATGGTCTATGAGCATGAAAATATAGTTGCGGATGATATTGATCAACAAATGGCTCAAAGTAACAATGTTGGTTCATCTTCTTGGTCACATGATCGAGAAATGCAAGTTCAACGTGAGGAAATTGTCTGTACTATGTGGGAGGATTATATTAAAGACTAGTACACTACAATTTATGTTCAATTTTTTTTATTAAATTAAAGTTAGATGAAACAATTATTTAAGTGGAGAACAAATAGCTTTGTAATAATTTATTATGCGATATTATAATTTTTTTTTTATTTGATAAGATTGAATAAACAATTGGGGCTATTTTAATAGTTTTACAACTTATGAGATTTTTATGTTTATGAGAAAATATACAACACAAAAATTCCATATCGCTTGTCCAAACAAAACTTTTCATCTCATGATTCCATATCATGATACCATATTGCATGACCAAACGGGCCTTTAGAAAAATTATTAATTTATCAAGTATTAATTTATAATGAAGTTTTATTGTATCCTAATTGAGAAGCAAAGAATAGTCCACAGTTTTTCCAGGTCACAGATTCAGTAGGGTCATGTGTCTTATTACGTGTCACAATACCTTTTCCTTTATTCCCTCAAAACTCAGGTGATATTTTTGAGAAAAGTTAGCCATCTCAGCTACCACCTTCCCACTTCCCACTTGTGTATAAACTTTGACAAACCCTAAACCTAGCCTTTCTCCTCTCTTAAACAAAGCTTCTTCAATGGCGCTTTCTTATACTCCTACATCTCTAGGCCTTACTACCACTCAGAGACTCTGTAATGTAAGAACTTCCCTTTTGGTTAGGTCTGTTTCCAAGGCTAGCCTTGGCTTTGGCTTCCGCTCCGGCTTGGTTCCGTTGGCTCAACATAGTTTTAGGAATAGAACGATTCTCCCCTTCGCAGCTTCACATGAGGAATCGGTGAGTGATATTCATTTAACTTGCAATTTCCTAAATGGAGTTGTTTCATTTATTATGATTTTGTTTGTAAAATGAGGAGTTTTCAACTTCTCCATTGCAGTCGAAAGTAATGGATTTATATTCTTAAAACCAACAATTGTCAAGAATTTCTATTGTTTTTGAAGATTTTCTTATTGAGCAATATCAATGGCTGTTTTCAGAGGAAAAAGGGTGCAAATTTTTCTTATTTCCGTGATGACTTTTTGTGCTTAGTAGGTCACGTGTATCGGATCAACTTAGGCATTGGTCATGGACCAAAGATTTTTAGTACTCCCTCCTCTCATTTATATTACGGTGTTGTATCAGGGGTGGAGAAGCTAGTTTAGTAGAGAAAATATCACATAAAACTTCTGTTGCTGGTGGGGGAGGTCTCAAGTATCCCGTGGAATTAGTCGATCGAGGTGCACCACGATCATTAGAAAAAAACACAAAAATATCACATAAAAGTTTAATATTATTGGAGTGTTCTCAAACGTTGAGGTACCTTCCAAATTGGTTAAGGTCATACAATAATGTATTATACTATTCAAACTCCTAGTGGAAGTCTTTAATGTGTATTCCCAATTGACACACCTAGGTGTTCAGGCCAACTTCCCCGCATAAGTACTAGGTAACTTAGGCAAATGAGAATTTTTTTTTATCTCTGTTGGGATTTGAACTGTGGTCCCACGGCTTACACCCACTTTGTTGACCACTAGGCTACTCCTTTTCGGTATACCTTTCATTCACCTTTTTATGTGGTTGAATATAATGTGAGGTCTAGAACATGGTCGCCAATTGCTATTTTCAGATTACATTACATACAAAAATGCTGGGAAAAGCTTATAAAATGGGAATTATAAGTTGTTGTTTCTTTTGCAAGCTTATACTTGCTTGTAGGCAGTTCAACATCAAACCGAAAGAGTTGTACATAATCATTGTAGTATATATAGTACCTTTAAATATGTAAATTGTATCTGAAAAAAATTGAGGGATGAACTGCTGAATTCACATAGAAGTTTAGATGCTCTGACCCTTGTACCTCGAAGCCTGCCATTTCTTTTGGGACAGAGGTAGCATTATTTTATGTTACATCAACCTGATGTCTTTTTTTTTAACCAACTTCTTTACATTTCTTACCATTGTTTTGAATGAGTAGGCTGGTATGGACAGTTGAGAATAGAAAGAATATATCTATATTTTATCGACATACACACACATTTAGTTATTTGTATAGAGAAAACAAGTGTGTTTAGAGAATTAAGCAGAGCTCTATAGGCTATCCCCTTTGTTATTAAGTTGGCCTTCTCTCCTTTCTGGTCCACCCAAAAGATCATTGACTGGTTTGCTTAAATGGAAAATATTTTCTTCTCCAATTATTGTAGTAGTATAAACTGTTTTTACGTTTTTCTTGAGAAGAATAATAAAACATGCTACATCAAGTTTGATATATAAAACAAACAAAACTAAACTGTTTATGTTTTTTTATTATATCAAACTTGGTGCGGCATGTGTTTGTATAACTATTCCACTTTCTTTACATCTCAAGCTATTATTCTAAAAACTTCCAAGCAAACTTAATATGATAATCGATTCCAATATTTCACTCTTAAACTCAAGCAAGTCAAATTAGGATTTTATTGAGGGAGTAGTATGTTTAATCGGTGTGTATGCCTATGTTTTGTTGATCTATATTGATCATTATGATGCTAAGCATAGTTCTTTCATGTTTATGAGTCAAAGGTTTTCATATTTTCAGAAGCCTTCAGATGTTGAATTGGAGAAGGATAATAATGATCTTAAGGAGGAGGCTGAAGCGCAAGAAGAAGCCTGGAAACAGACCCTAGCTTCCTTCAAAGAACAAGCGATGAAGGTGCAAACTGTGTCACAAGAAGCGTATGAGGTGTATTCCGATAAAGCTATGATCATTTTGAAAGAAACTTCTGAGAAATTAAAAATTCAAGCGGATAAGGCAAGAGAAGATTGGACTATAATTGCAAAGGAAATTAGTGAGGAGAGTAAAGAATATTTAACCACTGCTGCTGAGAACTCACCTGAACCAGTGAAGGATATTGTTGAAACATTTGTTTCCTCTTCAGATGAATTGAATGACGTGTCGAAAGTGCGAGACTTTTATGTGGGAATACCTTACGGTATGTAGAAGTTATCTTTCCAAATGTGGTAGTAAGGGACCGTTCGACATGCAGTTTTAAAATTTTGTTTTTATAAGTTGTTTCATGATTTTGTTTGGGTTACTATTAGTTTAAGTTCTTTAGAATGAAGCATGCAATGTCTTGAAGCCTTTAGCTTTTTTCTCTGCCTTGGTCATGCTCTGCAGGAACTCTTCTTTCTGCTGGTGGCTTTTTGTACTTCATGCTAAGTGGAAGCACTGCTGCCCTTAGATTTGGTGTTGTACTTGGAGGTGCTCTTTTGGCCTTAAGCGTCTCAAGTTTACGATCATGGAGAAGTGGAGAGTCGACTTCACTAGCTTTAAAGGGACAGGCAGGTTAGCATTTGAGAGACCATAGATCCTCATTTACTCTCCACTCCACATGTGCTCTTTCTAACACCTATATGCAACTCGTACAAGAATATTCTGATTTATTTGGTGCATCTTCAATGTATTAGTTTGCTATTACCAATTTCAGCAAAGGGTGTCATTAATTGCTTGTGAATTTGGCATGTAATTGTCATATGGAAACGATGCCACTATGTAGGGAAGATGAGTAAACTCAGTAAAAGAAGCAGAGAATCTCAAGTGTTAGAGATCCCTTATTTGTCTTAAATGACAAATGATCAAGTATTGGAAGGAATCAGTTTCAAATTGAGTGGGATATATTAAGGATTCATATAGCTTTCCCAACTAGTTCAGGATTTAATCATAGCTGTTGTTGTACTGATATGCAAATTAGCCCTTAGTTCTATGTGCACAACTGTTAGTCTCGATCATGAACCCAAAAAAATAAAACTATTTTTTTTTATCTCAACGGAGCTTTCCAAGTTTCTTTTTCTTCTCGTTGTGAGCTGGACCTTACTCCACTGCTGCCAGCATGCTTGCAACATTTAAGGGTACATGCTGAGCATGTATAGGTTGGTTTAGGGATTTCATACCTCTATCCACTCCGTAATTTTCTGTTCTTACGGTTGTCCTGGTTGGGAAAAATTGACTTTCGGATAAGTTAACAATTTTGATTCCTCCCCTCCCTCTTTTATTTGTGATTTTAATGCTGGAATTTGTTTCTCATATTTCAAATTCTGTATTGATCAGTGCAACATTGCTTTACCTGTTATGTGCTTTCTCTTTTTGCAGCCATTGCTACCATCTTATTTGTCAGAGAATTTCGCTTGATGTTGCAGGTACGACTTCCTTTTCTTCCCCCCTTCCTTTCTCTATAGAGTCCTTATCCAGTTCATTCAATAATTTTTTAAGCAATGATTTCTGACAACGTATTTTCTCTTGCCTTGCAGAAACCGTTTATTTTCAATTTTATTACAGCCACCATCAGGTTTCATATTTCTAACCCCCAGCATACCTTTTTAATGCTACACTCTGTTTGTTAGTTTGCTGGTTTAGTTTTGCTCATTGTCCTAATAAAAATATTCTTCCTATCTTGTCTTGTCCAAATATAAGGAAAAGAAGGATTAGACAAGAGGGGATCCGGGGGGGGGGGGAGGATTTGTCTTGATGCGAGCTAGCTCTAGATCGGGAGACGAACATGTTTACTTAGAATGAAGATAAACAAGTGCACCAGAGTTCTTCAAGTCCCTCAAGAAATTTTTTGCTGTCATGTTATAGCTGAAATGTTATTTGTCACTCCTTCCATCCCCATTTATGTAATGCAACTTTGACTGGACACGGAGTTTTAGAACGAAAGAAAGACTTTTGAAGCTTGTGCTATAAAACAAGCCATAGATATTTGTTAGTTATAAATTATCTCATTAAGGGTAAGATGAAAAGTTTAAAGTTAAATTGTTCGTAAATATAGCAATGTATCCTTCTTTTTGGATAGAAGGAAAGTGCATCACATAAATTGGGACAATAACATCAACATACCTACTGTAATCCCACAAGTGGGGGTCACATAAAATGGGACAAAAGGAGTATTATTTTTTTAAAATGATTTTCCTCGTTGTAAGTGAAAAGGTTGATTTTCCTCTTAATAGGAAAAAACCTTGTGTTCTGCTGTTGCTCTCTATCTTCCTGGTGTAACTTTTTGCTTTCTTCCTTTAGCTTCCTCTTAAGATATTTCCATACATATGTTTTCTAGCTTGAGATTGAGCTGTAGTCTTTATTGTATCCCATGAGAAAGTGATGTAGCTATATGACTTTTTGAAATAATGCATAATGTTCCCTGGCATTGTAGATTGTTGTATCTCAGGTGCTCACATTACTGTTGTTATTGGCTTTTGCTGTGTGTAGTGGAGGGGTGGCAGCATTCTATGCTTATAGGATCTTAATGGATGGTGAGCAGACAGAGGGTTCAAACTCGGCAGCACAGACAGATAGTTAAAGCTAATTCTTGGTAATGTTAATGTACATGAGCATGTTCTGTAGCAAATTATCAAATAAATGTTTTCTTTGACTTTGTTAGGAGCCCAGAAACTTTCCTAACCTTAATTCTATAAACTTTCAAACTCAACACAGAAATAAGAGCAACACTTCAACTGTTCTTTACTGTCTCCAACAAATAGAATAAGTTTTACGAATAGAGAAATAACTTCAATACATCTATCAACCAAATGTATTTAGGGGAATCTTAACCACTAAATCTGCCAGAGAAAATCCTACAGGTAACTGTTCGTCTTCCCTTCTTCCTAGTGCAATATAACACAAAATAACTGCCTAAGCAAGCGTCTACTAACTGCTAGGTAACTACTAGAAATACATAAGCATCATCATAATAATAATAATAATAATAATAAAATAAATAAATAAATTAAACAGTTACAGTAAGACTTATTTTAACCTAAGTTGCGCGGACTCTTCACTTTCGATGTGGCACCCGTGTCGGATTCTCCAAAAATACACTACTTTTGGCGAATCCGACATGCACTCCTTGACATTTTTGAAGAGTCCGAGCAACATAGATTTTAACCTCTTCTTCCTGTGGTTATAGACCCTAGTAACAACAGGTTTAACATAATCTATCTTCTTGGAGCCTCTTGAATGCTTTTATAGATCACTTCGGCTTCCCTATCTATAGTTCCAGAAAAGTTCATGCCCACATGGTAATTAGAATTGGTGTGGTTACACAACCTAGTAATCATGGCGACCTGTTTGTTTGTCATAAAGTAATAACAATGTAATTACAAGCATACTGTTTGGTTGCACAAGTGTAATTATACAATTAAATTACTTTTAAGATAAAATTGATTGTCTAAACATTAAAGTTAATATTGAACAAATATGTGCCATTAAATGATATTAAATTAGGTATTTAAGATGCATATTGATTCATATTTTAATTTAATTAGTTATAAAAAATAAAAGAACACATTCTGTAAGAACATCATTAGATGAGATGTTTGATAAAACAATTAATATTTATAAACATAAAACATAATGCCATAGCATTATTCAAATTTTTGATTAAAAAAATAATCAATCAATTGCAAGTGAAAAATGAACAACATGCAAATGTGAAATAGCAAGTTAATAGTACTAAAACAAATCAAATGAGTTTGAGCATATAACTTAAATTCAAAGTCCAAAAAAATAAAAATAAAATTAACTTACTACTCATATGTCAAATTCCAACATAATATAAAATGAGTTCAATATAACTCAAGTAAATATATTTCAAAAGAAAAGAAAAACATTAGTCTATAACCTCATTCAACAACAAAATTCTACTTTTCAGTCATTATATTCCAAGTTTGTTAAAGACTCATTCTTTCTAATATTAGAAGGTGTAGTTTCAAAAACTAGAGTAATAATGCAGTTGCGCTAAAAGATGAAAAATAAAGAAATAAGAAAAAAGTACGATCAATCACATGGAATCACTAGAGAAATAAAATGTTGGGAGATGAGATAAAGGAAATGAAACATAAAAAATATATTTAAAAAGTTAAAAAGAAGTAATAGAAATAAGAAAAGAAATTAAAATTAGAATAATGATGAAAGAAATTGTAATTATAATTACACTGAATTCTCTCTCACACACACCCTCCCCACAAGAATTAGAGAGTAATTACCCATCCCAATTACACCCAAATCCAATTATCAGGTGACTTTTCAAACATGCCAAACAATGCAATTACACTCAAATTTGGTTACCAGGTGGCTTTCCAAACAGGTCCACTTTCTTTCTCTAATTGCTTATTCTTGCTTCTTGAACGGTCCAGGCAAGAAACACATGCTATAGGAGTTGGAGGGAATTCAAGTTCACATCTATCTCGATCTGTAGATAATTGCCCAATGTATGTGCTTTGAATCATCTGAAGGACTCAACACAACTAGTCCTAGAATAATAAATCTGCTCGTGCAAATCAGGCGATCTGCTGGACAAGGATACGTCTTTTCTGTGCGCCTCTAAATGTTGCAACTAGAGTGTTTGTGCATTATTTCCCGGTACTAAAAAGTAGTGAGTTAAGATCTTGCTGGCAGAACTGAGCAGGGGATTCTGCAATCCCCTGAACATTTTTAGACGACTATTAGGTTGTACTTGAGGAAGATTTGCTTCTTTGAGAACGTTGGTTGATGTATTAAGGCAATTGTATCTTCGTTTTAAGATGTGATGGCATTTCTGCATCAGTTATCATTTCGGGGAAACAAGTGTCTAAAATTTCAAATTGGTTATGTAAGCTTCTTCAGCTGAAATTTTCTTCTTGTTCGCTCGCGCAAATCTACGTTAGGACGATTGAATAACAATGCTAATAATAACTGCGAACGTTTTGTGATTACGATGCTACTAGAGTCATATTTTTAACTGTTAGGTAAGAGAGAGATCTTCGCTCTACATAAATAGAAGTGGAACCAAATTTTATTCAGTATGGCCTTATATTAGTAGGCACTATATAAATTTCCTTTCTCACAATTCTTTGGCAGTTTAAATTCGTGTGTTAAATGATCGGATTGAGCGGTATTTGAACATTTTAAAATGAATTGATTTTTATTTTTAATGAATAAGTGTCAGTGATCTGTTCAAAAGTTCCTTTAGTTGAAGTGGGCTAAAAATGGGATCATAACTTAACTCAGTACAATTATATTAGAACAACTTTTATATATAGCAAACATAAAAATTGTGTTATAGTTATAGTTTGCATAATTGTGCTCCATAGCAAATTTTATGTTTGTTATGGAGCTTTTGATTTGTATAATTCGCTAGATACATCAAGTTTTATACAAATTGTTTAGTTTTGTATAAATTCATTTATACATTGTAATTTGTATAATAAGATCTATATTTGTATAGTTATAAATGTATATAATGAAAATATATGTATTTGTATTTGTATATACACTTTTCTCTCGCTTTATACAAACACAAACGCATTTTATACATTTGTATATCGAATGAGTAATTGTATACCAAAAATAGTTAATTGTATATCGAATCAAATGACAAAAAAATTGGATGTTTGCTGCGAATTATAAATAAAATAAACTATGGCTATAGCATTTAATTTGAATTAATAGTTTGTTATTTCATACAATTTTCCCATTATATTACTACTAAGTTTTACATTCTTTGTTTTGTTAAAATTTGTTCTAGTATCTAATAAAATGTATTTTCTTATATTATGGCTAAATAAAAACATGTCAAATAAAAAAACTTATTTTAAAAATATTTAGACAATTTTCATGGGTCAGCTCAATATTTAAATGGGTTGGATTAAGCACTAGTTAAAATCAATGCATTGATTGCCCCTATTTACTAGTCTTTGATTTTTGCTCCATAAATCAGCCGTATTTTATTTTTGTTTCTATTGTTCATTTAATAAAAATAAATTATCCAAATATTTCTTTACAATGACTTAATTTCACTAGGTAAACTTTTTTAGGGAATATTCGTAGTGGGTATGAATTCCGAAAAATCAAGTTGATTTGTACTAGTTTGGTTTCAGTTTTGTAAGCTTCATTTGTTTTCATTAAGATCAAGCCGTCTGAATTTGAATGCACATCTGAATATTAATATGTGCATTAAGATTTTGAAGTTTGAATCTGAATGCATAGTTAAATATTGCGTTAAGATTTAGAGATTTGAATCTGAATATTAAGATGTTGCATTAAGATCTAAATACTAAATATAGTTATGAATTGATTATCTTTTTAATGTTTGAATATATAAAATTTGTCTTTGTTTAAAAATAATAAATATAAAATTAAAATAAAATACTAGATTGATATAATATAATATCAATAAAATATTTTAAAATTTTTATTTGGCAATTAGTGGTGGTGATAATTAATGTAAGCAATTGTGTGTATCGATTTGAGATGATTACTACTAATGGTGGTTGTAGGTAATATCTTATAATACATTGATTGATGGTAGTGATTAACCGTGATTGTTGGTGATGATGGTTGATAATTAGTAGGAGGATGACGATTGACTTTGGTGATCAATGATAGTGACGGTTGCGATTGGGGTAAGGATGGTGGTTGTAAATGGAATGTGGTGTTGATTGACATTAATGGTCGTTTTGGTTGAAATGATGGTTGTGGGTGGTGGATCCAAGTGGATGGAGTAGTTATAAATTGTTATTGTTGTAGAAATTTTTAAATAGACATCTTAATAATAAACTTTGCTATAGATCATAATCATTCAAACCTATTCAGACTCATTCAGTGGTTGTAAAATAAGAATAACAAACACACTTAGAGGTAGTTTGGTAGAGTCTATTGGCAAAAATAATGCATGCATTAACTCTGTGTATTAGTAATATCTTGTTTGGTACATATGCTCATGATATGTCATTAGTTATACAGTCTATTGTGTATTAAGATGTGTAGTATCATTAGTATGGAGTTTTAGGTATTAGTAATGCAGTGAATTTTATTGCATGCATTATTAGCATGGTTAAAGACAACACTGTGCCTCAATCTTTTTTTACATCTTTTCTATTATAATTGTGAAGGATATCTTTGTAAATAAATTTTTTTATGCTATGCATGCTATTTTTAGTACACCAAATTAAGCAATGCTTAAGAAATAATGTATATATTATTAGTGCAAACATTACTAATACAAACATTATTAATGCAAGCACTACTAATACACTCTATTTAGCATCTCTATCAAACGGTTCCTTAATGTTTTAAGATCTGAATGATTAAGATTCAAAGCTTGAAAACAAACAAACTCAATACCTAAGATCTAAATGATAAAGATTCAGATCTTGAAAACAAACAGACTTAATAACTAAGATCTGAATTATTAGAATTAAGATCTTCATTAGGTGCAAACAAATGAAGCTTAAGAGTCATGATTTTTTGGTGCACCAAAGAACCAGACTTTTATTAAAAAGATTTTAAAATAATATTAGATTTACCTAAGACATTTTAGGGGAAATTACTTGATTAAGCAAACATATACTAGTTAATTAGTCACCATAGCTATAGTATAATTAATTACCACTCGCGATCAACATTCAGTGATAATTACGTGGACTGGTTTTTCAAGATTTGTATAATTTGCACATTTGTATAATTTAGAATTTGTCTAATATAATTTGTATAACTTTTGTCTAATGTAATTTTGTATAATATAATTTGTATAACTATTTAAAGTTCAGATGTTTGTGTTTGTATAAATTCGTTATTTCGAGTCTATACAAAAACAACTCAATTATACAAACGTACTCGCGAATTATACAAACTCACCAACAAATTATACAAACCCGTGAAATCTACAAACCCACAAATCATACAAATAATGCAACTTAAACTGTAGCTACAACCCGTAAAAATGCAAACTATAGTTATGAAGCATAATTAAATTTATTATAATAACTATTTACAAAAATTTCCCAACATTTTAAGACCCAAACCACTTATATTTTATTAAAAGAGTTTTTTCTTTCCTTTCCTATCAAGTTCGATCATTTCAATTGTGACTATTGAATTTTGTAGTTCTCAGTAATGCTGATAAATGCATTAATTATTCAGTTGTGACTGATGAATGCATTACTTGAGAGTTTTCTTTAGTTTTCAATGGCATAATACATAAACATGATTCTTAACTTGGTGTCAACTGACAATTATGACATTTAACTTTGGGTGTACACAAGTAGACACTTAAACTTGAATAAAATTGAACAAATATAGACACATTCGTCCTACATGGTGCCCTACATGACATTTTTGTGTCCTACGTGGCATCCTACATGTATTATTCTATGTAGGACACATGTGTCTACTTATTTAATTTATACAAGTTTAAGTGTCTACATGTGCACACTCAAAGTTGGAGGTCATAGTTGTTCACTGAAGCCAAGTTAAGGGTCATGCTTATGTATTATGCCGTTTTCAATTGTGAATGATGAATGCATTAATTATTTATCACCACAGCCACGGTCTGCGGCCCTACATTGTTACTGTAGGGGTGAACATAATCAAATAAAAAATCGCATCAACTTATAAAATATTATGCATTAATTATATATGTATGTGTTTACTATGATATAATTTATAAATATTTCTTAAACTTCTCATAATTTTGATCTCATAATATATTACTTTAAGTTTGATTTAGAATTTTAATAGTCTATTTCATAGATATTAGTAGGGTTGTCCAAATGGCGGGTTAAGTTGAAATTGGAGATATTAAAATAGGTAGAAATAGAAATTGGGTTGGGTCATGACCCGTCCTAATTTGCTTTGGGCTCAAATGGGTTGGGTTCAAATGGGCTAAAAATCGGGTTGGGTTATGACCCGACCAATTTGACCCGCTTAATCCTAATAATTTTAACATATTGTTATTTGACTTTTATAACCACAATTTGAATTTCAACTCAAGAAAATAACATATATAAGTTACAAATGGATAGATAAATCCTAAAATATATAAAATAGATAGCAATTCATACCTTCAATTTGAGAACATACATTACATTAATATAAACAGAGAAGGGTCTAAAATGCCTCTCAAGTATTTGAATTGGCACAAACTACCCTCCATCCACCTATCGGCCCTAAAGTACTCCTGACGTCCACCTTTCGGCTCAAAAATACCCTCGATGTTAATCATTTGACTCATATTTGCCCTTATTTTTAATAGCTCCCTTAAAGTAAAATTATTAAATATTTATTTATTATATTGCTTAATGTGATTGGTCCAAATTTAAACCCTTCTCAAATAAGTAATAAAAATGATATTTTTAAAAAATCATTTTTTCTATAAAACCACTTATGATTCATATTTTGACCCAATACACTTGAAAATAATATTGAAAAAATAATTAATTTCATGATATCTTCCTATTGGACTATTTTAAATCAACCCCTATTTATTATAACATAACTCAACTCATAAATGGGGATCCAACTAAAATCCATACTTACCCCGACTGATTGTCCATCTAAAAAAAATATTATTTTCATTAATATAAAATTTTCTCTCAATTATCCAAATGTCTTGTTAATTTTCTCTTTTATTCCTTTTTTTTTAATCTCTTATTCTTAATTAGGATATCCGGGATTCAAACTTGAAATGAACTCACATATTTATTTTCTTTTAATTTTGGGTACACACAAAAGAAAAATATAATATTTGTACATATTTGCTTAATTAAATCATCTTTTATTGAACTAATTATTTCTATATGAATGCATAGTTATTTTCCTCCTTTTTCTCTCTTTTGTTTGTCATAATTTAAAAAAAAATTAAAATGGTGGACACCATTCAAATAGAAAAAAATTGGAAGAGATAGGAAGTGAAGGGCCGGGGAGGAAAGAGTGTAGAGAGTAGATGTCTAACCTTTTTATAATTTTAAATTTACTAGGAAATTCAAAATCAAGTCAATCATGTGAGCTTATATATTAAGTAATTTCAAATTATTTTAATGGAAAGGGCCTAAACTGCTCTTAAACTATGAGATTTGGTACAATATTACCCTCCATCCACCTAATTAGTATGATCCGTTAGACATAAGGGTATTTTTGAGCCGAAAGGTAGACGTCAGGGGTATTTTAGGGCCGATAAGTGGATGAAGGGTAATTTTGTACCAATTCAAATACTTGATGGGTATTTTAGACCCTTCTCCGTAATATAAATTAAGAGTCGTATAATGGATTGGAATTGAAGATTAAATTGGGCTCAATTGAAGACTCTTTAAAAATGGGTTGGTTTGAATGAGTTGAGATTAAACTCAATTTAAATTATCTTGAGCTCAACCCATATAATTCTGAATGGGTTGAGCGAGTTATCTATATTTGAGCTCATTTTGACACTGTCACGACCCGAGTCTACACCCTAGATGTGGCCGGCACTCGAGAACCATTGTTGATTCCAAAGTGAACCCTCATCCTGGCTGACAACAAGCGGAAGACTAACTTAAGCATGCAAAAACTTAAAAACTGAATAAAAATTCATGAAACTCAATTACAAAGCTTTAACTCAAATGAAAAACTCTGAATATAAATTATTCAACTCGCCATAAAATAGGCAACTTAAGTCTTTAAAATATTTAACAAAATAAATGAACAGACTTCTGAAACTCTACTGTCTATCTATGAAGCCTCTAACTGACAAAGATGGAAGTCGGGACAAGACCCACGACATCCTAACAACTGATATAACTGAAAGTAAAAGTGGAACCCTCCGGAAGCAAGGAGGCTCACCATAGCTAACTCGAACTGCATGTGGTATCAACGAAGCTCCTGTTGATGATCCTGAATACTTGTATCTGCATCATGAAACGATGCAGGCCAAATGGCTCAGTACGTGAAATGTACGAGCATGTAAGGGGAATTCTAAAGCATAACATAAGCTTGAACTTGATAAAAAGGAACACACTTACCTCTTCTCAACTCACTCAACTAACTCAACTTAGGAATAAGATACTCAACTCAAAGATAAATATTCAACTTAGTGAAATAAAGCTCAACTCAATAATAAGACACTCGACTCTTGGTACTCAAACTCTCGAAAAAACTCTGGATACTCAACTCAATATAAAGCAACAATAAGAGATACAATATATGGAAAGCTGTAAAATAGTAGAAAGCAACTCAATGTATTGAAAAATACAAATTAACTCTGTTTGTATGCAAGGATACAAGCTAAACTCTGCTTGTATATGAAAATACAAGGTAAACTCTGTGTATATAAGAATACAATATATAACCGTGGGAGGTTCTATAACCGACAACCATCACTGTGAGCTATGTGATGATACAACGTTTTGCCTCACGCTGCCAGGGTCGTCCTATAGCTTGCCGGGGGTATAGAACCTAACTACTTAGTGGATCCACTAGTCTATGCTAAAATGCACTAAGGAATCATCTAAAAAGTATGACCCTTTTCTACCCATGCTGGCTACACAGTTTATGGGGGCTGGGAGTTGTCTGAACTCTCCCCCATATCGGTGCTCAATACTACTCCCAAAATATACTAGCTCATATGTTTAAAAACATAACTTTGTGATTTGCGATAATTACTCAAAACTAGCCCGAAGGCTCTCTTGGAAATCAATGTTTTCTCTCTTGCTTAATTGAGAAAACATTTACTCTTTACTGAAAACTAGCTCAAAGGATCTTTTGGAAATCTCAGTTTCCTTTCTTGTTTAAATGTGAAAACATTTTAATCTTTGGGAATACATAGTCCCCATATACTCTTTTGAAGAAATGAACTTCACTCTTTACTCTTTACTCAACTCAAAACTCAAGTCTTAAAACAAGTTTAAAGCATTTGTAAAAAACTTCTTAAAATAGGGTTCATGCTGAATTATGGGTGTGAACGACTCAATTCAAGGTTTTCAATAACCATAGATAGAGCTCAATACTTGTAACTAAGAACTTCAATGATACTACTCGTTTCAAGAATGCTCAACTCAGAGGGTTCATGCGGAATTACGAGCATGAACTACTCAACTCAAGGACTCAAAGATACTTCTCATCTCAAGACTGCTCGACTTATAGGGTTTATGCGGAATTATGAGCATGAACAACTCAACTCAAGGGCTTCATGGGTAACATGTAGTATCCCCATGATTAGGAATATAATCCCAAAATGATTAGGAACTCAATACTTAAGACTTAGAACTTGAAGATACTACTCCTCTTAAAGATACTCAACTGATGAAGTTCATGCGGAATTTATGGGCATGAACGACTCGACTCAAGGGTCTACATAATGATATGGAACTCGTGTATACGACTCTTCTCGTTCTCATACTTACTTCCTCAAAACTTATTTCAAATCAATAATTGATCTCAAAGGATTCACAATTGAACTCAAAGACTTTCTTGAACTCTACTCTTAACTCTCTCTTGAATGTGAATTATGAATTCAAGAGTTATGGTTCATGATACGAAGGATCTCGTGATGATAAAGAAGACTCATGAATACATTCTCATACTCACTTGCTCGAGTCTTGAAACAAGTTATTAGAAATTATAGAAGACTCCTAAAAAAGACTCAAATAGACTTTCTCAAAATGTTCGGAAGAACTCTCAAAACTTGACTATTAAATCTACCTTGAATTTGAATCATGAATTCAAGGTTATGATTTATGATCGGAAATATTTCGTGATGTTTAGGAGTGTTTTTAGATAGTTAAACATGAGAAACGATCAAGAAATCACTCTCTGGAAGCAAGTCAGCGACGTGGAGATGCATTTTAATATTTGGTCGCGAAATAACTTTTTTGGCAAAGGGGTCCGTGACCTCTCCCCGACGCGGAGAGAAAAGTTCTATTTTTGAGGAATAGGTCCGTGACGCGGACCTGGTACCCAGATTTGCCCGACTTTTTCCTTCTTCATTTTCTAACCCCAATTCGCCTAAATTCAATTCTTTCCCTCAATTTCTCTTTAGATTCAGATACCCACTACATGTACACAATAATCTAATCAAACACAACTCTAAAATCGACATGATTTCCTCAAGAAACTCATCAATCTCATCTTAACTCAAGAACGGAAGTAAATTTCAAGAACACAATTCAAGAACATCAAACCTTCAACTTTCTAGAACGAACTTAACACTGAAATTAACATGATTGGCATGTGGGTGAATAAACCCAGCACTATGGAAGCTTACATACCTCTTAGGGATCAAATCCATGGCGAAAATCCGCAACAAAACTCAAGAACCTCGACGAATGCTTTGATCCTCTCCTCTTTTCTGCTATTTTCTCTTCTTGAACTCTCAACTAAAACCCTAGGCGTATATTAGGATTATAAAACTGAACCTAATCAGATTAGACCCCTAAAACCTTACTAAAAATGAATTAAATCTGATTGGGTAAGGAAAAGACCAAAATACCCCTTACTATTTTCGGGTAACTTTCCTTATTTGGACAGCCCGACTTCAAACGGACATATCTCCCTCATACAAGCTCGAAACTTAGCAAACTCAGTGGCGTTGGAAAGATAATTCAATGACCTTTCATTTAATACCTTACAGACCACCTAAATCATTCTATACTAAAGGTTATGGTCGTTTGAAGTTGACCCAAATCTTAGAAGAACTTAGGAATGACTTGAGTGAACTCTCTTTAGTTCTTCTTGAAACTCAAGGTACTACATCTAGTGACCTTAACACTTAAGAAATTTTTAATTCCTTGGTAAAACTTACTCACTACGAAGGATGGTTCAAGTCTTTGCCCAAATTTTTTTTGGGGTGTTACAGATACCCTAGGTATATATTAATAACTCTAATAAAACTCAAACCAAATCAAATCAATACTAATGCTAACAAAACAAAATCAATTCAATACTAGAAATGACAATAATGTTAAATATTTGTTCTTTAGTTATATATTGGTTAGATAATTAAAATACATATCCTAATTTTAATTTTATTTAATAATTGGTCATATATTAATACTTATTTTGACATGATTTAGTACTTTAAAGTTATGATCATTTTCAATTAAATTTATTCATTTGCAATTTTTGTTTTATGTGATTTCGTTGTTATCTTTGTTGATATTTTAATATCATCACTCATATTATATTTTGTGCTATTTTCTTAAAAAACACCCTAATTGTATGTTGATAGGACTAAAAAAAATATTTGAAGCGCAAATTAATTATATGTTTGTATGAATACTTTACCAAGAAAATCTGAAGCTCGAAAAAAAATTCAAGATTGAAAAAATTGAGTTTTATTAATTTGATTTAATTTATAGATTTCAAAACCCAACACAAACAATTTTATTTGGTATCTGAAAATCAAATCAACCCAATCTATATACTACCAACAAAGATGTAACACTGCCATGTTGGTATAAATATAACAAATAGGTCCCTATCTTCTTTATTCCAACTTTGTCAATGCGACCCTGTACTCTATCATCGCCAATGCCACCGACTGTTAGCTATTCTCAGCCTTTGATCATCTGGCGAAAAAATTTATTATATCTGAGGTATAATATGATGTGTCAGATAAAATTTGTATGAGGCTTCTTTCACATAATGGCAAGTGGATTATTGGGTCCCATTTTTAGAAAAATGGGTCAATCCCTCCTCTCTCTTCTTTTTTAACTTTTTCTTTTTTAGTTCAACTAGAATACGTACCCACACGATGCGCATATAATATTAAAATTTTATTTTGAAGCAATTTTTATTTGATGTTTTGTTCAAACATTTTAAAAGATATCATTTTATATATAAAAAAAAACTATTATATTGTTTCTCAATGAAATGTACTCCCCCTTCCCCACCCCCTCACACCTCCCAATTTCCCATACCAAAACCATATGAACATGAATAGACAATGAATCATATAATTATCAGATAACATTAATAGAAAATGAAGAATATTGAAGAATGCAATAAATAAATTCACCAATGAAGAATATGAAGAATGCAGGAAATAAATTCACAAATAAAACTAATGATTAATAACAAAAAATAGGAGAAATAAACATAATATTATAATCACTTTAGGAGTATATATCGGAGAAGCTAAGAAGTTAAAACTCTATTACAATTCAAATTTCATTTCAGTTTGAATTCAAATATCATAACTTTTTAAATACAATGATATTCTAATTTTTTCATAGGGTATATATTTAAACTAGTTTCACGGCACGTGCGATGCATGTGTGTATCGTATCATATAATATACGATGTTGTAAAATGAAATTAATATTACTATATTAAACCTTTTTAGTAGATGATTATAATTGAAAGAACATAGAAAAAGTAATTTTAAATGATTAATACATATTGTCATAGAATTACTTGCTTTTTGAGATCAAAATGACCAGAAATCGTGGAAACATTTCAACATACATTCAAAGTTTAAATACTGGGAGAAAGTGACATTTCTTTAGTAGTATTTTTCCTTCACTCAATTTTGTAAACAAATTTAACAAACAAAATAGAAAAAAAATATCAGTATAAAAACTGTCACCAATAGCTTTTCGTTTTAAGGTTATCACCATAAATGATGGACATCATTGAAGTATAATTTTTCTCTTAAATATTCATGTTTGAAATTTAGTATGTGCATGACACTAATAACGATTGCCACACAAAAATTTTTGTAAGTGGTGTCGATATTTAAAAATAAATAATAATAAATAATTGATATAAAACTATTAAATTAATAAAAATCAATTAAAAATGTACTAATAAAACATAAATCAAGTAAACTACTACAACTCTCCTCGACGAGTTTTCATATTTTGAAATGTATTCATAATAGCCTCATTGAGGATAGTACTAAATATTTCTTTCTCTATATAAGGCACCAAACAACCACTCAAAAACTCATCATCCATTCGATTTTGTAAATCAGTCTTAATCAACTTCATCGCCGAGAAAGCTCTTTCAACTGTAGTAGTAGCCACCGGCAAAAGTAAAGCAAATTTAACTAGTCGAAACACAAGAGGATAAGTTATGTGCTTCTTCGTATCTAAGAGTATCTTGGAAAGATTAGAAAGTCCCTTAAGACCAAAGAACCTTTTATCATGATCTCTAACATCAACAATGTAATTTTCAAGCTGAAAGCGAAGGTCAACTATAGAGTATTTATCAAAATCATCAGGATATAACTCAGCCAATCTCAATATCTTTTCCATCTCAAAGTTAGAAAGAGAATCAACTGGGTTCAAGCAAGCAATTCCCAGAAGCAAATCAGTTGTCACCACATCAAAGCGATTATTGAGTTATTGACGTTGCCAATCAATAATTTTATAAAATACTTCAACTCGATAGTGATGTAAAATAGTATACTCAACAATTCTACGACCTGATCTTCCACGGATAACATAAAACTCATCAAATTTAGGTATCAAAATATCATATTTGATACAAAACTTAGATACCTCATTCATAAGTGAATCCCAACCTTCATCTCGTAGTTGTTGCAATCAATTCTTTGCCACTCCAACGAGTAACATGGCATTTGCAATGTCTTGCTCTTTCTTTTGAAAAGCAGCATTTAGATCATTTGTAATTGCTAAAACAATGCGCATGAAATGCAACATGAAGACAACATCAAATGTTAAACATGCGATAAGATATCCTTTTGCCCTACATTTCTCTTCAAAATGAGCATTAACAACAATAGCATCAAGTACATCAATGATAGGACCAAACATGAGGATAAAATTGTTAAAAGATTTGTAATGAGATCTCCATCGAGTATCACATGCTCTAGCAAGACCTAATTCTTGATTCAAGCCATTACCAGTTTCAAGTTCACCTTTATGTAATGCCATTTCAATTTCTTTTGCTTGAGCTTCGCGAAGTTCATCTCTACGCTTAAAAGAAGCTCCCTCCATATTTAGTATATCAGAAACCAATAATAAAAGTTCTTGCATTTCATCACATTTTCTAGAAACCGCAACAAGAGTTAATTGAAGTTGATGAGCAAAACAATGAATAGAATGAGCACCTTTACTTTCTTGTTGCATCAATTTTTTTAGCCCATTTATATCACCTTGCATATTACTTGCTCCATCATAACATTGTCCACATATATAAGATTGACTTAAAGAATGTTGAGCAAGTAAACCAATAATTCCATTCTTTAAAGACAAAGCAGTAGTATCACGAACATGAACAATACCAAGAAATCGTTCCATCACACTTCCTCTTCTATCGACTTATCCTAAGACAATAGCCATTTGCTCCTTACATGAAATATCACGAGATTCATCAACTAAGATGGAAAATTGATCATCATTTAAATTCTCAATTATACACTTAATTGTTTCAATCTTACATGCATTGATAATATCTTTTTGAATACGTGGAGAAGTTAGTTGATTATTCTTTGGAGCTTTTTTAAATGCATTGTCAATATTATCACATAGCTTCGCATACCAAGTAAGGAGCTCAATATAATTACCTCTATTAGAAGAGGATACATCTTCACGATGGCCC
>JAJOOF010008035.1:0-17182 GCA_029582545.1 Solanum lignicaule | reverse complement strand
TATATAAATAATAATCAAGTAATCATGTCATAAGAAATGTGTGTATACGATGGCTTATGGAGTTGGTATTGACTATTGACTTTGAACAAATTCTTTTTTTCTCTCTTTTCTAATAAATATAAATATAAAATATAATATCTTAATAATTTAGCATCGGATCCATTTTTAAATAGTTATAAATTTTGGTATAAAGTGTCTTTCAAAGATGGTTTGAACTAGAAAAGTTAGCACTACATTAATGTTTTGTTGCAATAATGTTGACGCAATTTCAGTTTATATGGGAATATTTCTAAAGATATATATAAAACGTTTTGAAATATTTTATCTTACTTATTTTGACAAGGAAAAAAGTCTGAAGATAGAATAGAACAACAAGAGGAAAACTAATATCCATTAATTAAGGTGAACTTCACCATGAACATATATATATATATATATATATATATATATATACACATAATTGGTTGAAAAATATGTGGATTTTTTAAATTTATATTTGACAAGTAAAAAAATATTATCTCCAAAATATCTATATGTGATTTGACAAAACACAATAGGGTAGAGTGGGGTATGGCAGGGTTGGGGGTTGGAGGCGTCGAGCGGGTGGAAAGAAGAGACACTGAACTTGGAATATCACTTATAAAATTTGTTTTCGCTATTTAAAGAGCTTGTTTTTCTCGAAAAAATATTTTTAAAAATATTTTAGCCAAACAAATACAAAAAAAAGGTCAAACAAAAAATATTTTCCTCCATACTAAACACACCCTTATTGAAAATCTTAATTTGCATTTAGAAATGAAACTTACTCTAGAGGTGTGTTTGATACAGAGGATAACATTTTTCAAAAATATTTTACTATGTTTGATTGATCAAATATTTTGGAGAACTTTTTATTTTAGAAAACAAGTTTTCTACTCCACCCTTATCGTGCTTGCCTAAGTTTTATATAAATATATTTAAGATAATATTTCTTACTAATAAAAAAATCACTTATTTGAGGAATAAATTTCCTTCCATACTGAACACACTCTATATTATTATTTTTTAGTTTTCCCCTTATTTATTACTAGTGAACATTTTCGCGCTTCGTGCGGCCATAAAAAATATTTATAAATTTAGAAATAAACTTACTAAAATTTAATCGAAATAATAACATACATCCATATATATCCTTACAAAATCAATAATATACATTAAAAAAAATTCTAATAAAATAAAGTTAAGCATGAAATGAAAAGTAAAGGTAGATATAAGTAGAAATGAATTGTATTTTAATATCATTTTTAATTGTTAATTTTTCAAAATCTTTTTTTTTTTCTATTCTCGTATCTAATCTCCCCCTCATTTGTTCATATCCTAAATAATAAGCTCTAGTTTAGAAAATAGGTTACTTTCCCTTGAGTTTTCATTATTTTCTTCGTGATTATCTCCGTTTTCTTTTCCTCTCTTATTCTACTTCCTCTTTTTATTTTTCTAGATCGTTTTCTTTGATCCTTTCTATATTTATTTATTAATTTATTTATTTAATTAATTTCATTATTTTCTTGTTTCCCTAATTCTTGTTGTTAGTCAAAGATTGTGCTTTATTTTTTAATAATCAAAATTTTAATACTTTTTTCTACTTTAATATTCTCATTATCTATTTGAAATCTAACGTCTTTCATCTTTTATAGTAATTATATTCCCCTAATCAATTGAGTAATTATTTAATCGATATTAAAATTTTAAATTAAAATGATAGGAACTACTCCCTCCGCCCACAATTGTTTGGCAGGTATACTAAAAATAGATGTCCAAGATTAATTGTCAATTTAAACAATCAAGAAATAGTTAGTCACTTTTTTCCAATTCTGCCCTTAATGATAGTGTAGTTCAATTGAAAAGTTATGTGGACTTTTGGTATTCTTGGTATAGTAGGGTTATATTAGTCAAATTACACCTTGTATTAAATTTTCCTTGAGGGGTGTGCATGACCTTACCCTGACAAATAATTGTGGACGGAGGGAGTAATACATTAAAGAGATTTGAATACAATAAGTGGTAGTTAATAATTAAAAATAGCTAGTTCAATGTAATTCACTCTTTTTAATTCGAACTAAATTTGAAACTTTAAATATATCAAAATTAAGTTTGATTTCATTTCTCAGTCAATCAATTTTGTGCATAAGAAAATATAATTTTATTCGCATTATTTTTTAAACTAATTAAGATCAAGCCTTCGGATATCTAAATGTTTTGAGAAATAATATCAATGAAAATAATAATAAACTAAAGTTTATACGCTGACGAGAGGTCAGTTTTCTTTCAACGTTCTTATTTATGAACAATTTATTATTTTCGTAATCATCTACGAAAACACACAAAGAAAAAAAATCTTACATAAAATAATAAACAAAAATAATAATTAAACCAACAACTTAAAAGAAACAAAACACATATACGACATGTATTAAGTAAAATTGAATCTTATAAATATTTAAACAATTATATCTACAAGCATAATGAAAAAGATATATTTGAGATACTCATAGTAAGTAGTTTGATAAGAAGTCCATTTGGATAGTTGTTGTAGCTTGTTGATACATTTTTCTTTTCACTTTCTGCAAATGATGGAACAAACTCAACAAAAATTATACGTAACAATCAAAGAAAAGATATATTGCTTATAAATCACAACAATAAACGTCCATGCATAAGAAAATCGTAAGAAGAGATCATAGTATCACCTAGAACCATGTATAACAACTAATAAGTTTGTTGATACAATTATCCAATAAAAATAATAATTAGAATTACCTGATGAAATATAGAATCATGAATTTTTCACCTAGCATATGGGGTTGTTGGAGCTTTGTTCCTAAATTTATACTACCATTTTATTGAGACCCCAGAATTTAAAGAGGTACAACATTTAATATCTTGTAATAAATATTAATTAGTGGGAAGGAGAAGGGGATTGAAATCAGTTTTTTCTGGGCAAAAAAATCGTGCAACACTAATTAATGTATACTATTTAATACTAATATAACATCAATACCTATTAATTAATAAATATAAATGTTAATTATAGGGAAGGAGAAAGAGTTTTTTTTCCGCTAGAAATTATTGGGCAACATTAATGGTTAGTTATTGTTTTATTTTTTCAAAAGTTAATGGCGAGCAAACAATTACTTCTTTAGTGGTCATAAATGTTAGTTTTACGTTTTTTTTTTCTTTAATGAGGAAATAATTAAATATAAAGTCATAATATTTTTTGTATTTTAAAATGAGGAAAAATCCCAAAAAACTATAAAAAAGACAAATAAGATTTGAGGCCTTAGAGAGCGCCACATTATTGATTTTATGTTTTAGCTTTATATATATACTAGTGAACTCAACCGCGCTTCGCGCGGTATGTTAGTAAAATTTGAAAATATTATTTTATAAATCAAATTGAAACAAATGAGAGAATTTAATTTACTTTGAGCCGCAATTATTTTTACATATTAGCAAATGATACAAAAGTATAAAATGAATTATCAAGTTAAGTTGAAACACTATTAAAAATAATCAGGAAAAAATAATTGTCATTTTGATTTAGATTTGCCCGGTCAAAATAAAAATAAAAATAGGACCATATCCTATTTTGTGATATTGACTTTTCATTTTTTTACTAAGGACATGTTATACATTTTAAATTTGATCAAGATTAATTTATTTAAAATGATGAGTTCAATGAAGTAGTAGAATTGATGACCACTATCAAATGAATCTTCTTTTTATTCTAATTAATTTTCGAAAACAAAAGAAACAAAATTAGATATAATATTAATTTCAATTCCTTGACTGACATGTAGTTAATTTAAAATTTTTAATTTAAAAATAAAATAAAAGATAAAATATATAGTTGAACGTAGTAATCTTCTTTATAATTTTGACATATGAATAATATTCTATTAATTATCTACTGACAGATATTGTTAAGCTTAATTTTAACTCTCAATTATATATAATCATAATTAGAACATTGGAGCACCTAAATGACAATGTTACCATATTTCATACTTCTATATGATAAAAAAAAGTTACTATAAAAAATATTTTTTCTTTAGCTAAACTTATAAATTTACAGAGATGAATGATACACGAAACACATTGATATTTATATTATCACATTGGATTGGAATAATTTTTTATTTTATTTAAAAATTGATATATAATGATGAAAATTTCAAATACAACTTTTCAACTTGAAATTGTGTTTCAAGTTTGAAATTATTTTTTCATCCCACTTTTCACTTTTGAAGTTATATTTAATTAAGTACATTCAAGTATGAACATTATTTCAAATATTATTTGCAATAAGTATAACAAAATACGTCTCAATCTTCCTAAAAATTAAATAACATTATTTTGAAAAAAATCTATGTACGAACATCTACTTAAAAGGTGAAAAAAGTTATTTTAGAGATGTTGAAATTGTGAATGGACTTTGCTTATTCAAAATTACATCTTGAATAAAGAATTTTGTAAGAATAATATTTTGTATCAGCTTTACTCGTTACGTTCTTTCTTCCCCTTGTTTGCTATCACGTCAATCGATTGAATTTCATTTTAAACACTATGTAACCCATGAAAAATCACTATTACACGCAATTCAAAATCAATATTAAAAAACAAAGAAAGTAAGGACATAATTTAAAAAATAAAAAAGAAATTTAAATATTGGAAAAGAATATGGAACCATAATAACTATTGAAAATTATAGAACTTCTATATAATTTTCAAATGTTGTTAGCTTATTTTCAATACAGGTTCTGGACTTTTAAGTATAAGGGGAGTGTTTAGATACATTTTTTTAAAAGTGATTTATAAATGAAAGGCAAAAGTTGGAAACCCTTAATTTTTGGCTTTTGATTTTTTTTTAATTTTCTTTCAGTTAAGCACGTTTTTGTATTCACAAACATTTTCAAAATCAAAAAAGAATTTAAAAGCTAAAAGAACTTAAAATAAGTTATAATTCAAATATCCACTCCAAACACACACTAAGTAAAGTGACTGTTGAATTTTTAAATTAGTAATGATTCCTCCCTTTAATGATGCAATTATGGAGAGATCAAAGAAGACAAAATATTAACCAATAAACGAGATAAAAGATAAAGAATAAGGAAAAATGTAAAAATAAATAAATCATCACATATGTCCCAAAATAGGTTTTTATAAGTGTAATTTTGAGATGTCATAAATTATCACTTTTTTATTTCAGCTTTATTAATTTTATTATTATAATATTATTATTATTATTACTATTATATATGTAAGTATTGATCAATTTTTTTTAAAAAAAATCTAATTATGTTAACAAAAATTGCAGTTCCTACTAAATTATAATCACTTATTTCTAGGAATACATAAATAAAAGGAAATAAAAAAAAAAAAGGAAAATAAGTGATTTAAACAAATAATATAAATAACATTAATGATGTGATTAAGATAATAAAGTTAAAGAAATTTATAGCTCATGGTTATATGAATTAAGTATGGTCATTTTTATATTTTATAAAATTTTAAGTAAAATAAAAAATAATGTCAAAAATAAAATAAAAGTGAGGCATAATTCTTTTTTTTCAAGAGTAGCTTCGTTTTTGAGGAATTATTATCATTATTATTATTATTAATATTATTCAAAAAATCAAAATAAAAAAGAGGCAAATCAAATACTGTAAAATTTGTATTTCAATTCATATTAAGTGATAATAACTTATTTCTAGGATAAATAAATAATAAACAAAAACAAAGAAAGGAAAAAAATGATTTAAGGAAATAATATCAATAACATTAATGATGAGATTAAGGAAATAAGTAAAAGAATTTAAAAGTAGTAATGATGGTAGGAATTAATTATAATCATTTTTTATATTTTATAAAATTTTAAGATAAAATTTCAAGTCTATTAAAATCAGAAATAATATCAAAAATAAAATAAAAGTGAGGCACAATTTGTTTTTTTTGAAGAGTAGCTTCGTTTTTTGAGGAATTATTATTGTTATTATTATTAATATAAATTAAAATAAAAAGATGCAAACCAAATTCTGTAAAATTTGTATTTAAATTCTTATTAAGTGATAATAACTTATTTCTAGGAAAAATAAATAATAAACAAAGACAAAGAAAGGACAAAAAAGTGATTTAAGGAAATAATATCAATAACATTAATGATGAGATTAAGGAAAGAAATTAAAAGTAGTAATGATGGTAGGAATTAAATATGATCATTTAATTTAAATATTTTATAAATTTTAAGGTACATTTTCAGTCTTTTAAAATTAGAAAAAATATCAAAAATTAAAAATAAATATCGAGACATATTTTTTTTGGAAGAATAACTTCATTTTTGAGTAATTATTTTAATAAAAATATAAAAAAAAATATGTCAAAATAATTGATAAAAATTAATAAATATTAATATTGGACTAAGATAAGTGTCACAACACATTTTTTATTGATTTAACGAAATAATATAAATAACATTATGAGATTAAGATAAGAAAGTAAAAGAAATTTATAGCTCATAGTGATATGAATTAAATATGGTCAATTTTTTTATATTTTATAAAATTTTAAGAAAAAATTTTCAGTCTATTAAAATCAGAAATAATGTCAAAAATAAAATAAAAGTGAGGCATAATTTTTTTTTGAAGAGTAGCTTCGTTTTTGAGGAATTATTATTATTATTATTATTCAAAAACTTAAAATAAAAAGAGGCAAATCAAATACTGTAAAATTTGTATTTCAATTCTTATTAAGTGATAATAACTTATTTCTAGGATAAATAAATAATAAACAAAAACAAAGAAAGGAAAAAAAATGATTTAGGAAATAATATCAATAACATTAATGATGAGATTAAGGAAATGAAGTAAAAGAAATTAAAAGTAGTAATGATGGTAGAAATTAAATATGGTCATTTTTTATATTTTATAAAATTTCAAGTGTATTAAAATCAGAAATAATATCAAAAATAAAATAAAAGCGATACACAATTATTATTTTTTTGAAGAGTAGCTTCAGTTTTTGAGGAATTATTAATATTAAAAAAATTAAAATAAAAAAGAGGCAAATCTAATTCTGTAAAATTTGTATTTAAATTCTTTTAAGTGATAATAACTTATTTCTAGGATAAATAAATAATAAACAAAAACAAAGAAAGGAAAAAAAAGTGATTTAAGGAAATAATATCAATAACACTAGATGAGATTAAGGAAATGAACTAAAAGAAATTAAAAGTAGTAATGATGATAGGAATTAAATATGATCATTTAATTTAAATATTTTATAAATTTTAAGGTACATTTTCAGTCTTTTAAAATTAGAAAAAATATCAAAAATTAAATATAAATATCAAGACATATTTTATTTTGGAAGAATAACTTCATTTGTTTGAGCAATTATTTTAATAAAAATATTTTTAAAATATGTCAAAATAATTGATAAAAATTAATAAATATTAATATTAGACTAAGATAAGTGTCACATCACATTTTTTATTTCAACTTATTATTACATATAAATATAAATCATTAATAGAAGAAATGATTAAAAAGTGATAAATCAAATTCTGTAAAAATATATTTACAATTCATATAAAGCTATTTTTAGTTTTTGTAATTAACTCCCTCCCCCCCCAAAAAAAATGAAAATCTGAACAATGATAAAGGGTTCACATGGTGCAAGCTTTTGTAGAGATCTGCTTGATAGGACTATCCTTTTGCACGAATTTATAATCTGCTCAGTTGAGCTGGAAAAAAAATATTTAAAAAATGTCATAGCGGAAGACAGATACAAATCCATTATTAAATGAATATAAAATCATAATTTGAAGGAAGAATAAATAACACAACGAATATTGAAAACCAAAAAAATAATTTAAGGAAATAATATAAATAACATTAATATGAGAAAGGGAAGAAAGTAAAAGACATTAATAGAATTTATGATGAAATGAACTAAATATAATCATCTTTTCTTTTAAAATTAGAAAAAATGCCAAAACAAAACTATAATTAAAAATAAAAAATAAAAAATAAAAATAAGCATTAATCAAAGGCACGTAAAAAAATAAGACAAAAAAAAAAGGAATAATATAAGCACTAATTTATCATTTTTTAAATTACAAAATAGATTTTTTTGCTTATTCTCCTCCGATTTGATATTAATTCCATAAATAGATTGATTTTTCTCCAAATAATTTTTCTTAGCGCACTAATCACTCTTCCTATTAATTTTCAACCAAATTTAAAAAAAAATCTCTCAATATATATCTCCTTGTAGGAAGAACATTCTTTCAAAAAGACTTTCTCCTTTCAATATCTTCAAAAAAGATCATGAAATACTTTCTCTTTCTATTTTCTTAAAAAATTACAAAGCCTAGAAATTTGTTGGACATTTCAACGTTAAAATTTGATATTCGTATAATCATTGTCGTCGTCATCATCACAATATTAGAAGAAGAATGAGAGGCAAAGTGAATGATTTCAGTGTTGTTGGTTACAAATACGTCGCCGTCGTCATCATCATCTCACCACAATATTAGAAGAAGAATGAGAGGCAAAGTGAATGATTTCATTGTTGTTGGTTACAAATACTCAAATATGTTTATTTTATAGGCTAAACAAATATAAACAGTTATGGAAAATGATTTTTTTTTTTAATCTTTTCATCTTCTATTTACTTAAATTTATATAGTGTAATGTAAGTTTTTTGATCTTCTATTTACTTAAATGTATATTAATGTAATGAAAGTTTTAAAGAAACATGATTAATTGGGTTAATGCATTTAAATACTTTCAGTTTTTTTGAAAATACAAATAAAATAGAAAAGAAAGATGAAAAATGTAAGAAAAAAGGAGATAAAAAACAAATAGGAATGCTGACCATAGAGAGATGCCACATCAGATTGTCTATATTCAACTTTATATAGATATATAGATTTTTTGTGTGGATAATTTTTACTAATATTTTATCCATAATTACCGACCATCATTGCTAGTCATCTCCTCTATCATAACCAGTGCACCACCATTATCCTCGTCGGCTATCAATCATTTCAGTTATCATAATCACTACAAATAACTAGGGGTGGCAAAATATTATGAAAAACTGACTAAATCTAATCGTATTGAATTGATATAAATCATTTATATCATTTTTCAATAAAATTGTAGACTTTTAAGTATATAACTATTTCGAACAATTGGTATATCTCTTTAATTTATAAAAAAAGTCAAATTGAACCAAATAACCTTACATGTATGCAAATATATTTTATGTATTAACAATACGTTAAATTTAATATATAAATATATTTTATAACATTTTTCAAATATAAATATAACTTAGGTCCTGAGTCTCTGGCGACTTGACGATTTTGGGTCTTTGTCCTTTATCTAGTCCTTAATTAATTAGCTTTAAAATTAAAAGATACCATAATAGATACTTCATCAACAATACAACAAAACGTATGTAAACACTCCTATTAAAAGTTTAAGATCAAATAATACGACAATAAGATTTTACATTCTTGACTTCTTGGAGAAGAATTAAAGTGTTTCTTCAAGAATATACTTGCGAAAGAAATGTTTTAATAATAGTGTATTTTAAAGAGACACTTTAAAAGTAAAAAAAATAAAAATTAACCGAATCATACTGATTTCGAAGAGAAAGAGATATGATTGGGCATTTTTTTAAACAAAATATTAGAATGACATAATATTTTAAAATAAACCGACCGAACCATCTCATTGACACCCCTACTTGCAACCACTATTGTTTGCAACTATACATGTTAGTTGTTACTACATATACCACTTCCATCGCTATAGTTATTTTTATTGCCATCATCCTCATCGCTACCTCCACAACCTATCACGGCCCAACTATCGAGTCGTGCGACACCTATTCTAACACCTAGAAAGGTTATCTTTATCATCCAATTTAAAATAGGTTTTGCGAAAGAAAATCAAACATACTATAACTCTTCAAAATAATGTCTAAAAACTTCTTAATCTCAACTTCCAATATAAAATTAGTGGTGGAGCCAAAAATCTTATCAAGGTATTCAAGAATTAAAAAATTTCGATAAGTGAGTTGAATGTTATTTTGTTTAGCCAAGTGATTTTTCCATGAACAATCTCAACATTCTATCAAATACGAACAATCAAGATGTTTTTTCTGCTGCATTGATTTTATAATATAAAAAATATAGTATGAATTATTGTGTATAAAGTGAAATACTAATCAAACGAGTCCAGATTTTTACCAAACACAAATCACACCATCAATGAAAAAATTCATTTCGAAAATGCATTCTATATTGGATAAAATTATAAATACAACTATTATCTACTTAATCACATGTTTCAAATAAATAATTTATTTATGAACTCTATATTGATTTAAATTTGTAATTTTCAGAATTAAGAAAGTTGAGAAATATTTTTAAAAATTTAGGTGAACTAAAATTAATAATCTAAAATAAATGTATTAGTTTGATGCAAGAAAAATGGTGTATGTACAAGTGAGTTGTTGTCAAAATAAAACAAAAAATATTGTGCTATAAAATGGTTTGAAACCTAGGACTAATTGATTCAAATAGACATCCTTTACCACGGCACCAAATGTGTAGCTTTTGTCAAGTGTGTTCAACTTTAAATATATATCATTTAAACGCAAAATTTCACATATATATTTAACGTAATTTTCAGGATAGCTACAACTCTGCCCCTGTATAAACCCATTGAAGATACAATGAAAACTTTTTGAAAATATCATAAAAATCTTTCTTAGGAACTGGTCTAAATAGGTACAAAAGCTTCTTAAAATATGAAATAACATAAAAGAAAAATGGGCACGGCTTCCACCATGGCTAGAGAGGAGTAAAAATTGTTGGAGATTATCATCGTCTTCACCTAAGAAACCTCATTGATCTTGCAACCAGACTAAATAAGCAGAGTGACATAGCAAGAATAGTATCAGTATAAACAACACGTATTGGTAGGCATCATTAGCCGATCTGAATCCACCACATAATATCATGTAAATATTTAGAAGAAAACATGCAATATGAAAATCACTCAACCCAACTTTTAGCCACACACTTTTACTATCACGGTCTAATAATCATGACCCGTAAGCCTTATTTCCGGCCTTCCTACCTCATTATATTGTCAACTCTACTATTAAACATTCAACCTTCTTATCACTCTAAGGCTTTCCCAAACCTACTACTTTTGCCATCCTAAGGCTTCTTAAGTCTACCTTGTATACCAAACATCACACATATCCCACTCTAACTCTTGGCCAGCTTGACTCTACCCTTTTTTATGAGAAAAGTTCTAAATCACTATAATATACATATACCGTCCAAGCAAATAAATTATGTACAAGATCCCCAATGATCAACCTAATCAGTAACTTAACAACCGTATGAGACATGTCTAAACAATCACAATAACTCATACTACTTGATTTCAACTCACCTTTCAAGTAATTAACCCCGATCACTCAGAGATTCCTAAAATATCTATTAAAGCGTTTAACGTCTAAATTCGATCTACACAAGAATCATACCTACATTAAACACAAGCACAAATAGTCGAATCACAAATCCATATAAATGTGATATCCAACTTTTTAGTCAGTATAGTATTTGTCAACCACATAAGTTTTTGTGTGTGTTTGGCCGTAACAAAAATCAATAGTCAAAATTTTCTAACTCGTACAAACTATTTTATTGTTATTATTATTATTAATATTATTATTATTATTTTATCTTTTCCAAATGAGATAAAATCAGAGTCAATTAATAGAGTGTTTAAGACAATTAATAGAACTAAAATTGCTTGCACACCCAACCTTGAGTATTGAAACTTGTGAAAAGTGTACTTATTTTTTTAGAAATTGTATATATTCATTTTATTATTAATAAGATATGTTGGACTTTGTGAACTACACTCATTTAACTTTTCTGTTGTTTGTCTAATAATGGCTCAACAAAATATCTTCTACAATTGATGAGTTGATTAGTTTCATGCCTATTACCATGTTAACTCCTTTTTTTTTTCTTTTCTAAACCTTCATTAGGAGTAGATGTATTTTGTGCTAATCTAATCTATGAGAGTCATTTTTATTTTAGTAAAGAATTTATTGAAACCACAATTCTTTTTCATTTTAAAAACTATTGAATGATTTTATATTGATTATTTTTATTAGTAGTAGATGAATCAGTAATGTCATACTATTTTACTAAATTATAATTTGTAGTTTTTTTTTACCCTTTACTCAATCATGACTAGAAAGAATATGAAAAATAAATCCATAAATATATTATTATATTTTATATGTGCTAATCACTTATTTCACTATCAAAAAGTCAGAATAAGTCTTGAAATTTATCGTCAATCAGTCGCTAAATTGCTCATACATAACATATATCTTTTTGATAATATGTTATTCATATGTTGCTAAATAAAATTATTTTGTCCACGATGATTTTCTATTTTCTTCGTAAAGTTTGGTATATGATTTTCTAGGTAAGAATTTATTTTTAAAATATTCTTTTGCTAAAAAATATGTAGTATATCGTGAAAATTTATGGTAAGAATTTATTTTTAAAAAAAGAACAAACAACTTTGAGCTGAACACCGATAATATTAGTATTAGGGATGCACAAAATTGAATCGAAAGTCAAATCAAATCATAAACCGAGTCAAATCGAACAAAAAACTCGACTAATGATTTGGTTGACTTGGTTTGGTATTGGAAAAAAAAACCCAACCACACTTGGGTTGGTTTGGTTTATCTAAAAAAAAGTCAACCTGAGACCAAACCAACCCGACATTATATATATAATTTTTAAAATTTATTTTATACATAAAAGTATTTACTTTATGTAATTTCTAAATATTACTTATACGTTTTCATAATTTTTATCTTTTAACATATTTTTTCAAGTTTTTTAAAACTTAGAATTTTGAATGGTCCAATAAATGTTATAGTACGTAGATATTAGTAACTCTAATAAAACTCAATTCAAAATCAAATCAATACTAATGCTAACAAAATAAATTAATTCAACACTAAGAATGACAATAACCTAATTTTAATTTTTCTTTAATGTTTAATCATGTAATTAATACTTATTATTAGACTTATTTTAGCATGATTTAGTACTTTTAAATTATGATCATTTTTCATTATGACTTACCAATTTGAAATATTTATTTTATGTGTTTTCATTTTTATTTTTTATTGAATATTTAGTGTCAACACTCATCATATTTTGTGTTAAATTCTTAAGAAACACCTTAGAGATAGTTATATTTTGGTTGGACTAAAGAAATATTTGGAGTACAAGTTAATTGTATGTTTGTATGAATACTTTACCGGAAAAATCCAAAAACCCAAAAAAAATCGGAGGTTTATTAGTGTGGTTTGATTTAAAAATTTAAATATGCAACATGAATGGTTTGGTTTGGTATTTGAAAAACCCGAACCAACCCGGAAAAACCCGAGGTTGAAAAATCTAAAAAAATCCAAGTTTTATTAGTTTGGTTTGGTTTATAAATTTAAAATTTTGACACTAGTGGTTTGGTTTGATATTTGAAAAACCCGAACCAACCCGGTCATGTACACCTCTAATTAGTATAAAGATTCTTATTTTCTGTCTTATTTTATTAATTACTAGATACCATGCACGGACCCAATATGTGTAGTATGGATAAAAATAGGAGAGTCAATTAAATTTTTATATCGTTTAAAAATATTTTAAGTAGTTAATTATTGTGATTTATAATATTATTTACATAAATTTCAAATAATATATGCAATTTTCTCTGTTCCAACTTATGTGGTATAGATGAAATTTTGAGTTGCTCGACACTCGTTTCTGTATATATATACTATGTAAGAGTAATTGCGCGCCTTCAATTTCCCCTATTATATTTAATATTTTCTCAATTTTAATTTATTTGTCTTACTTTCTTTTTTAGTATATTAAAAGTAGTACTATAAATTACAATAATGAATGACTTAGAATATTTTAAAAAAAGACATATTCTAAATGTTGTTAACTCTAAAAAATCCAGTTGTGCCACATAAATTCAGACAAAAGGAAGTAATACATATTATTTGAAAATTACATTAAAAGAAATATAAATCACAATAATTAACAAGTCAAAATATTTAAAAGACCTATTCAAAATTTAATTAATTCTCAAAATTTCACATATAGTACGTAAATTGGGACAGGGAGAATAACACACAGTATTATTTAAAAAAATACGTTAAAAATATCATAACCACAATAATTAACCTAAAAATATAAAGATCAAATAATATAAAAGAAAGAAAATAATAAAATATTACACCAAAATGGATAAATATCCAATTAAATTTATGATAACAACAAGTAATTCAATTGAAACATTTTTAAGTAATAACTATTTAGGAAGGCTAGCCTACGGTGGCAGGCAATGAGTGAGTCAAAAGGAAAAAATTAAGCTGCACACAAAATTGCTTAACATGACAATTACAAAAAGGCCTGTTGACCCTTAAGCTTCTTCATTCTCTCTTATAACTACGAAAAAGTACTATAAATTGTAATTTTTTGTATATGAATATGATGAAAACACACATTGTAAAATATTAGTTAAAATTCTTATAGTTTGACTCTAAAAAGGAAATCATAACAATTAAAAGTGCATAGAGAGAGTATAAATAGGTAATTAAATTTCAAGAAGTTTAAAATAAAAGGTTGAAAAAAAGAATTAGCTAGACAACATATATTGAAAATTGAAAACATATAAATAATAAATGGGCCCAAATGAGGTCAAACTTTTTGGCTAATAAAGTAGTAGGTAATTAATGGTGTTAAATTGTGCAATAATTTAATTTTAAAGGTACAACCATAAAAGAAGAATGTACAACACTATCAAGCACATATCATCCAACACTTGTCATGTGCTAAGTAGTAGTTATTCCCACTTATTATATATAGTAATAATACACGACCCCGTGCCAGCACGGGGCCCAATATCCGTTCGTCTCATATTAATTGATTATTTTTCATTTTACATGGTACTGAAGAAATTATAAATAAGAAAATAACTTTACTAATTCAACTCTTAAAAAACTTTGTGAGAATTTTACAAACAAATGTGACACTTTCAAAAAGAATTAACGGCAAGGGTAATATAGGAAAATTTTAAATAATGTTTTGTTGATTTAATAAGATGATCAGCTAAAATGAGACAACTATTTTTAGAATAATAGTCAATTAATATGGGACGAAGGGAGTGTCATAGAACTTGAAAAGTTAGCCAAATTTTTATATGATTTTAAGTTGTTAGTACTTTTTATATAATTTTAAAAATAATATATATTACTCTCTTTGTTTCAATTTACGTGGCATATATAGAATTTCAAAAATTAATCATTTTTTATATGTCTTTTAAATATTTAACATAATTTTCAGATCATATATGTTACTTCTCCTGTCCCAATTTATGTAGCACTGATAAGATTTTTTTAGAGTCAAGTGATTTTTATATGTATTTTATACTTTTTAAATTGTTAATTATTGTGATTTATAAATTGATACCAATAGAATTTCGAGAGTTAATTAATTTTTTTATACAACTTTTAAATATTTAAGTTATTAATTATTATGATTTATAGTGTTATTTATATTTATACAATTTTTACATATATAACAAACTAAAAAAAAGACATAATTTTTCCATATTTGGTAAACAAATAAAGTAATTAGCATTTAAAAAAATGATTTTGCCATAAAAAATAAAATGAAAGAAGTTATGAGGTATAAATAAAGAAAAGGAAATAAGAAGTGGGACCTATATTATATGCATTAATTAATAGAAGGAAAGTGGAGAAAAAGAATGGCCCACATGCATGGAAAGTAGACAAAAAAAAATTGCGGCTGAAAAGTAAAATGTGAAAGGGCTTTTATGTCCCAAATTTTAAAAGTACAACTACAAAAAATTGAAGTACAATATTATTCATTAGAAAAGTATTAAAAGTTGGACCAAATTGCCCTTGAGCTTTCCTAAATATGGCAAAAAACAGCCATGTTGAAAGTTGAAAAATTGTCTCTTCTATATAAGAGAAAAATACTAGATGCAAAAGCCCGGGTATGCCCGGGCCCAATATATATTAATTTAAGGGAAAATTATACTCCCTATGTTTCAAAAAGAATAACCTAGTTTGACTTGGAATGCAGTTTAAGAAAAGAAAGAAGACGTTTTAATCTTGTGGTTCTAAATTAAAGTTATGTCAAATGTATTAAAATACCCTTTAATCTTGTGGCCTTAAACATGTCATGTGGAAAGTTAAAGTTAAAGTGTTACCAAAAAAGGAAAGAGATCATTCTTTTTTAAACAGATTAAAAAGGAAATTGAGTCATTTTTTTAAAACAGAGGGAGTATAAAATAACAAACTATTAATTCAAATTAAATGGTATAACCATAATTTAATTTAATTGTAACCCGTAGCAAACAGTTGTCATTCGCCTCTCTCCCTGAATTTCTCGCTCGCCACTCTCCATTTCTCACTGCCAGTCTCTCCCTCGCCTCTCTCACTTTATACAAACACAAATGTATAAAATGCGTTTGTGTTTGTATAAAGCGAGAGAAAATTGTATATATATATTCGTTCGCCTGTCTCCCCAGAGAATCTCGCTCGCCACTCTTACTCGCCTCTCTCACTTTTATACAAACACAAATATATAAATTGTGTTTGTGTTTGTATAAAGTGAGAGAAAATTGTATATACAAATACATATATTTTCGTCTTATGCACTTAGGGGTCGTTTGGTTATTGTATAAGAGACATCTTATTCATGTATAAAAAGTTGCATTAGTTTTACTGTGTTTGGTAGAAGTTTTGTATTAGGTATAAAAGTCAGCATAACTTATACCACGTTTGGTTGGTAAGAATTTAAATGTTGTATAAAAGTTATTCATGTATTAATTTATACGGTGTTTGGTTGCATTTTTGTAGTCCTACATAATTAATACCAACATAACTTATGAGGGAATCTATGTATAAAGTTATGCAGGGTAGAAGGTGGAATAAGTTATGTGGGTATTAGTTATACATGTATTAAAATGATAGATTACATATTTAC
>JAJOOF010008034.1:0-12311 GCA_029582545.1 Solanum lignicaule | reverse complement strand
TTTTTATTTATTCCACGAATTCTAACTTTTTATTTATAAAAGTATACAAAATTGTTACACTTTTTGAACAATTAATTGTAGGTGTAAAATGAAATTTTAGTATTATGCACAATAGCAAAATTATGAGTATTAATAGGAATATTTTAAACAAATCGACCTCCGGATGTCGCTTTTATTGAAAGTAATTAGATTTAATAAAAAATACCAACGTCATGAGGTCGGTATCACATTAAATTTTAAGATAAATAAAATTTATCTTAGATAAAATAAAAATACCGACCCAATTTTGACCCTTCCCGATAATAATTAATTTATGAGCTTCTTAATTTTTTGAATGATTTAAAATAATTAGTTTTATATAATTCAAATTAGTTTCGAGGTTATTTTAAGTAATTTCAATCGATCTTTGTAGTATTTTGAATAATAACTATATTTCATATAATTATATATGTATTTACTATGTCTTACAAATATTTTGAAAATCGTAGCAAAAGAGTTCTACATTGATTAAAATAAGTATTTTATTGATTTAGTTCTAGTTTGGATTATAGTTTAATTTTTTGAATTAATTAGTTTGTATTTAGATTAATTATTTCATTTCGTTAAGATTAAGAAGCTCATTAAATTAATTTATATTAATTCATCTTATTTAGTTATTAGCCAAATTCCCTAAATCCATTTGTGATAAACTAAAATTGGGTCCTATCTGTAAATTTCAGCAGTCCATTCCCAACCAATTCCAATTCATCAGCCCACTCTCTTTGCCTCCCATTTTTCAGACCCAATCCAATACCTTCTCAACATACACAACAATACAACAACATACGTAATTCCCATCCCAATCCAACATACAACACCAATACCCAGCCCACTCATTTATTCTTAACCTGGCCCATTATCAATTTTCAATACAACAGCATACCAAATTAGCCAATTCTAGCAGAACGTATAACAGTCCAAAGCAGCAACATAGACGGCGTGAAGTAGACGGAAATCGTAGGAGCAGTACGCTAGCGCCTTTGTAGTCTTCTTCCTTTGCCTCTGAATCCAGTACGTTTCCAGCAGCTGCCAGCAACGCATTTTTGTCCTTGGGGCCTTGAGATCAAAACACGTCTCGCCCCAAGGACGATGGAGTCGATCGAGCTCGTCCATCTCTCCTTTCCTCTTTCGAAATGGGGCGAAATTTCAAAAAAAGGTGTTTGTCCGAATTGGTGAAAGAGTTTTGGATTTTGAATTTAGGGTGGGTCTTATCCTATCTGAATTCTATTCGTTTCCCCTCCCCCCCAATTTGGAATCCTAATTTTTCCCCTATAAATACTTCATCTTCTTCACTATGAAAGCGCCGGAAATTTTGAGTTAGAGAAAACATTGGGGAAAATAGTTGGGAAAATTTTGGGAAAACAAGCGATAATTTATAGTAATAGTCGTGCAGAAATATACCTAAAATACATACTTTTCTTTTCCTTGATTCGAGAGTTGCTAGGGATTCATAAGAGCTTCCTGAAGTTTGAAGTTAGTGTTGAGTTTGCTCCAAGCTCGTAGTTGTCCCTGTTTGCTGCACTCTGAAAGGTAACCCCTGATTTCAGTTCATGTTTTGGTTATGTTCAATATGCTGGAATGCTAACTGTTGAGCTGTTTGAATGATAGAAAGTCAGGTTGAATCATTTTTTTTGTTTGGTTTCAAGTCAGTAGTAGAGATTTCTGTTTAGTCAATCGATTTTTCAGTTCATTCCTTTCTCATGTAAACTCGGTTTGCTTCTTCGAATATGGTCCGTTTGCTTCTAGATATTAATAAAAGTTGAGGTTCTTCGTCTCCTTTTGCCTATTATTTCATCTTTTAGTTTCGATTGTGACTTGAATATGTGTATAGATGTTGGAAGGCTGTTTTTCCGATTATTGTTACTCTTGTTGTCTTAACTTTCTTGGTGTAGCTGTGATTATTTTTCAAAGTATCGTATTAAGTCCTAGCTTGTTTTTATTCGTCATAAATTTGTGATAAAGATTTAGTGTTTGATGTCATTTATTTATTCTTTCACCTCAAGTTGAGATGAACGAATCAAGACGTTTATATTTTGAGTTCATTTTAGTGTCTTTATATTTGCTATTTTGGGATTTTTAGTTGATTGTTTTAACCCTTCTGATCTGGAATTTTGCTTTCTATCTATGTGAGAGTTGGACAGACTTATATCTTGTATGTGACAAATTGGTTGAGTTTCCTGGTTTGTCTAAATAGATATATCTCCATGATACCGTAGTGCCTCATTCCTATATGTGTTTGTTAAACATGAGTTGTGTTTTTTCTTTCTTTTTAGTAGTTTCGGTCAGTCAAGTCTTACTTTAAAAGATTGTAGTCTAAAGTTTGAACTCTAACTCGTTTCTTTCTTAGATGAGTGCTCTTGTTAAACTTGTTAGAGTCATCATGAGCACATTCTTTGTCTTCAAAGCTACCTGATAGTAGCACTTCTCTTCATATGACAACTTGTTTGTTTGAGTTAAGATGTCGCTGGCATGTTAAATTTTGATAAAGGGGTTCAGTCCGTTAACTCATGTTTAAATCAGTAAGCCATTGTTAAACGCATATCTGCTAGGCTGTTGTCCATTTTCTTCCTTCCCTCTCCATCAAGTATTCAAGTTTTATGCTATCTGGATAATGGTCGTATTGTTGAATATAGTTCTTTGACTTTTGTTTAGTATAAAGTATCGACATTAAATGTCATTTTGCTGTTTTGTTTCATCCTTCTGTTAAGTTGGAAGTTGTTGCTTAATAGGGATATCCTCCATATGTGTGTTAGTTTGGACTCCTTACTTCATAATTATTGATTGTTGCGAATTGTTGATTCCTTTTTTCAAGTGTTACCCATTTATGGAAATTAATTGTTTACTGATGTTTGATTGATGCAATTTGTTAAGAATTTTTATCATTATTAAATTCATTAGATGTTACATAGTTTCGTTTGACTATATTAGGATGTTGTCATTTTAAAAATATTAATCATTTTTCCCTTTGTTTGTTCACATGTGAAATCTGCCCGAGTTTGTCACAAACTCACTCTTTTTCCTTGCATTTCGAGAGAGCCATGCTCAAATTCCTTTATCGAGTCAACCTGCCATTGAAAACCGACGTACAAGTCCCGGAGTTGAAAGAATATGCGGCAGAGCAGAAAGTTAAGAAGATTGGGCCAAAGGCCCACTCTTAATTCCAAAACAAATTGGATTTTGTTATTTTGGGCCTAAGCCCACTTATTTGTTATACTTGTTAGTTCTTAGGACAGGTGAAGGAATTGGGCCTAAGGCCCAAAGATAAAAATATATTTCTTTTTATGTTAGATTAGGACAGGTACATGTGATTCAAATGGGCCAAGGACCCAATACGAAAATGGACCCAAATACTGACCCAGGCGGACAGAAAAATCAGATTTGGGCCCAAGTCTCTTTCCCCCTTTGCTTTTATTGTGTTTATTTATTTATCAATATTTGCTACTTAATCTTAAGGTTTTAAAAATTCAAAATCCCCAAAAGACATCCATTTTGATTTAACACTTTAATTGAATCAGTCACCTTTAACAAAACTTAAAGAATAATTTTGCAAAATATCTCACTTAGATAGTAGTTCCATACTTCCCCTTGTCCCCTTTAAAATGGTTCTAATCTAAAAATTGTTTAAATCAAATTAAGTCAAATTTTTAGCCAAATGTTTAATTGCCGGATAACCGCATTAGCGGGTGTTCTAGATGCTTTAAAACCCTTCCTAGAATACTAATAAGAACCCCGAATCCCTTTTAAGTTTTCATTAGATTTTCTGTTTTAGTCTTTTGAAAACGACAGTTTTCTTAATTTTACCTTTAAAATTAAGTGGCGACTCTTAAAACCAGTTTAATTATATTTTCTTAATAAAACAATTGGAATGAATATTTTTTTGTATTCAGAGTACTTCTTTTCTCTTTTTCGTCTGTCAAAAGAATATTTTTCCATTTATTCATCATTATTAATAAATAAGATGGTGAAAGTAATAGTGCCAAAGAAAATTTAAAACACGATCCTTATATTTAGGGTAAATTTTAAAAAAAGTTCTTAAATATTCTACTCCGATCCTATACGTGATTTTGGTCCTTTTGATCTTCATCAAATATTACAAGCTTTGTTTATTAGAATCTTTTATATGTATTTTTTTAATTTTTTTATTTAGTGTCTGATATCAACAAAAGAAATACTCTTTATTAATAGTAGCTAATTCAAAGACGTACACCAAAAAGATTATTTTTGTCATTATGAAAGATGTTAGTCAAAATCAATGTCAAGAAATTCTCTGACAGTGACCCAAATAATGTGAAGTAAATAAAGATATATTATCACTTATAATTACTTACTACAAATATATTAGGAATTAATTATGTACAAATATTTTGTGTCATTAAACAATGAAAAAATAATCGCTGCCTGATTTATTTTATAGTAATATTCTCTATTTAATAATCGCTACTTTAAAATGAAATAGTCAAATATTTTATCATAGTATATAAAAAAAAGTGAACTTCTTAGATTCGAGTTTCATCATCAATTAATATCTTTATTCATGAAAAATTTAAATTCGACGTCTGAATATGAAAAACATACTAAAGATATAATTTAATAATTAAATTTCATTTAATAATTTAAACTTTTAAATAAGATGATATGTTATGACTTTTAATAAGGACAAAGTTTCACTACGAAGGATGGATAGTGTGCTTGTTGGGCTACAACATAAATTTGGTTTGAAAAGTCATTTGATAAATAAATTTGATATGACTATTAAGGCAATAATTGCACAATTAAATAGTTATATAATATATAATAATTTTGATGACCTATTTATTTGTCACAGTATAACTATATGCATACTATTTGATTACATAGATATAATTGTATAATTAGATCAAAATTTAAAATAAGAGTTGATTATTAAAAAATAAATATTAATATTTAATAAACACGTGCCTTCATAAATGGAGATTAAATTACATACATAAGATAGATATTGTCTCCTGGAAATATATGAATCAATAAACCTATAATCTTAACTAATACTAGTATACAAAATAATTCATATGTAGATTTCAAATGAATAATATTCTAATTTGATTAATCATAAAAATTGAAAGTGCATAATTTTTAAGAACATACAGTGGAATGCATATTTGACAATTTAAATAAAAAATTTAAAATAAGAGTTGATTATTAAAAAAATTAAATTAATTTTGACAGAATATGTGCCTTCATAAATAAAGTATATATTAGATTAGGTATCTAAGATTGATATTATATATTGAAAATATATTAATTAATGAACATGTATTTTTAACTAATATTATAAAAAGTAATTAATATATAAATTTCAAATATAAAACTAAAACGTGCATATTTTTTAACAACATCATGAAATACATGTTTGACAAAACGGTAAATATTATAAGTATAATAAAAAGACATAAATTTTTCCTTAAACTTGTCCTGAGAAGTGAGTTACTTGTTTAGATTATCATGGCGATTCAAAAGTGAATTTTATATTACTCTCAAAGATGAAGTGTAAATAAAATAAAATAAAAAATAAAAAAGACGTGTTTAAGTAAAAGTAAACTCCACATACACCCCTTCATCTTCACGCCATCTTATATTTCTTCTTCTTTTTTTCTTTATCACAAGCACTCATTTTACTATGGTGTTTATGAAAAAAACAATTTTTTTCATGGTAATTTTTTGAGAGAAAAACATAAAACAATATTGAGGCTCAAAATTCACTACAAAAATCTCCGAAGTTGTTCAAAATTAGGTTTGCTGCTTGAAAAAGATTTCAACGAGACATCTAAAATTGATCAATTCTTACTATTTCCACTCCCATCATCAAATTCATCAATTTATTTATCTTTTTTATTGATTGTGAACACATGAAGTTAGAACATTTCCATACCTTTCCTTTTCTTTGTAAAAAGTTTTTGAATTTTGCACAAAATCCAATCTTTTAATGTACGTATTTTCATAGATCTTTCTTCTCTCTTACGAAAATCATTTCTAAAATTTCCACAAAATTAGTGATAGTAAATCGAGTACTAAATTGTCAATTGTTCGACTAAGATCTTTGTAAATAAATATTGATAATTGTTCTTTGAGTGTCGGATGGTGAAATAGGTGGTTATGTTTGGTGATTTTTGGTGACCTTAATAGCGTGTGATATTTGATGATAGATGTCGCGCAATAAGATGGTGATGGTATTGAATTTTTGGATGGCGGTTAGAAAAAAATAAATTGAATGAAGTTATTACTTGACTTTACTAATATATGTATCAATAAAAACAAAAATGATTGAGAAAAAATAAAATAAATAAATTACACGGGTAAGTTGTAAAGATCTGACAAATGCGTGTAAATCACATTAGATTATGTGACTAACTTAGTACATTTGGGGTGGTATAATAGGTTGCTAAATTAATTTGAGTGTGAAATCAACTTTTTAAAACAAGTTCAGAGTTGGATATTTTGCCTTTTCGCTATAATTAGTATAAGTCATTTTGAAATTAAAAATAAATAAATAAATATACACCATAAAATTCTTTTAATATTTGAGAAAGAGATAGTTTATCAATTTTAATTAAAGAATAAATGGTATATAGTGTTAAAATATAAGTTAATATTACTAAAGCAAATAGATTAAAACAAAAAAATATACTATAAATTCAAAATTATAAAATCATGCTTTTATTTTCGTAAAACATTAACTTATGATCAAATTTTAAAATTAAATATCTTGTTTCTCATGATGCACATTATTCTGGTCATTGTCAGCTATAGTTTCTTGACATTAATAATCTTCTACATCTTTCATATTTATAGTATGCCTTCTCTTTTCCTAATGTAATAAATATGTTTTTTTACAGCTATTGTCAACCGTACATTTTTGAGTTGTTTAAGTAATTCGTACATTAAATAAATTTTGTTTCCATCCAATGACATAAAAAACTAAAAAAGAAAATCATTTACCATGCATATCCAGGATACTATTCTCAAGGAAATTAGGGGTCAGGGTGATTATCATATGGTTTGATTTGATTTTTATATTTAATAATTCGTGTATTTATTATTAATTTTTATATATGCTAAATCTCTACAGAATCAATAAGATATTAATTAATTTTATATTTGGCTTAATGATTATTCATTGATTATCGATTATCTAATATAGAAATAAAATCAGTGGAAGAGTAATTTATATATATATATATAGACAATGACAATAGTAATTGGAGTGATCAGTAGCAAATGATGATAGATGTTTTGAAGCAAATTAAAGAAATTTAGAGTGGGAGAGGAGACAGGGGACAAGTAAAATGGGTTAACATATTATTAATTCGATAAAAAAATTTTAGACAATTGGTTCTTAAATTGATAATTCATTATTTATAAGAATTTAGACAAATGGGTTAACATATAAAATTTCCGACTATCTTTTTTTTTTTTTTTTTCTGTTTAAGAATTGTCTCTTTCAAATCATTAATTCGATAATCCAACCCAATAAATACATCTAAATTAAATTATCAATTATAATTTAATTTTAACCGTGCCTAATGAAAATCATTCTATCAAATATTATAAAATGCACGCACGTTAAAAATGAAATTTGTTAAGTAATAAGTTTAGGTAGTCGGAAAAAACAATCAGCAAGTTGGTTGGTGTATCTTACCAATGCATTAATAAAGTGATCAAATCCACCTATATTATATGATTTTCGTTATTCTATTGTCAAATAGTATGTAATTTGGAACTTACTTTTCCCCTCTACAAATTCAAACTATTCAATAAGTAGCTTATTTACGGATTCGGCTTCTCTCTATTTCCCTTCCCTCTATTTTCCACAAGTTCTTGCTTGGATGTGAGACACATGGCATAGATAAAAATCAATGACTAAGATTTAATAGATTAAAATAATATTCTAATTATGATTTAGATAATTATTATTTCATAAGAAAAATAATAATACCATAATCATAAGTCATAACAATATAATATCTTGTCCATAAATAAATTATAAAAATTGTTCTCTTTTCTAAAAAAAATTCCTACGAGTATTTATCTTCCGTTTGTTTTTTTAACTAAAAATGAGTAAGTCTTAGAAAGCAACTTTGAACTTTCTCTTTGAAATTAGTTTACATATAATTAATAGAAAAAAAATACTCGCAGGGAAAAAATAATTAGAAAAAGAGAAATTATTTTACAATGTATTTATGGACAAAAACAGAAGATAATACTAGTCAGAAAAAGAAATAATATATTTATGGACAAGATAATATATTATTAAGATTGTGGTCTTGACATTTTTCTTATGAAGTATTAATTATCTAAATCATAATTAAAATCTTATGTTTATTCAATTAAATCTTAACCATTAGTTTTTACCTATGTCATGTGTCTCATATCCAAGCAAGAACTTGGGAAAAATGGAGGGAAGGGAAATGGAGAGGAGCCGGATCTCTTATTTACATATAAATAAAAATACAAAAGCTCTATCATCTACTTTAAGTTTTGTATTAAAACAGATTAGAAACATAAATTAAGGAAGGATAAATTAATACCTAAGCGCCGATACTCACAGTTTCCCACTCGATGTTCAATACTCATAATGAAGCTCGATTAAATTTGGATACCCGCCGAAAAGTCTCACAAAGTGACTCTATTCCTAGAGGAACTCGAACCCGAAACCTCTGGTTAAAGATGGAGAAGTAATTACCCCTCCGCCATAACCTTGCTGGTAAAACCGACCGAGTTGAAGTTTTGCAAGTTAAAACTTGATGCAATTTAATTCTATATTTGAAGTTTGAAGTTAAAACTCCCTATATATTATTTCAAATATGCCAAAATGTTCTTCATATGGCCAAACAGCGAAATGCTAATGGTTCAGAAATTCAATATGGAAATCATTATTTTATTAGTACTATTTTTAATGCTTTCTTGGTTAAATCATTTATTACTGGACTATGACAATAATTCACAAAAATTAAAAAAATTAAAATCAAAACGTGTTTCATGCATGAAAATTGAAAAACCTTAGAGATCAACGAAGTTGCTTCCCTATAAATTCATGGGCTTAATGTAGTTCACATACCAAGAAAAAACTAAGAGTAAGAAAAAGAAAAAAAAATGTCTAGCATGGCTGAGAAATGGGAGGAACTTAGTGGGAAAAACAATTGGGATGGGCTATTAAATCCATTGGATGTTGATCTTCGTAAATATATCATTCAATATGGAGAAAAAGCTGAAGTGACTTACGACACCTTCATTTCTGATAATTTATCTAAATATGCAGGAGCTAGCAGATACTCGATGGAAAATCTTTTTTCTAATGTTGGCCTTGACCCATCGAAGTATCGTGTAACCAAATATTTCTATGCTACCTCATCTATTCCACTTCCTGATGCTTTCATTACGAAATCATTGTCAAGGGAAGCATGGAGTAAGGAATCAAATTTTATGGGATATGTTGCTGTGGCTACTGATGAGGGTAAAGTTTCACTAGGAAGGAGGGATATTGTGATTGCTTGGAGAGGAACAATTCAAACACTGGAGTGGGTTAATGACCTTCAATTTTTACCAATTCCAGGACCAAAAGTGTTTGGTGATGGGGGTTTACTTCCTTTGTTCAAACCATTGGTGCATCATGGCTTCTACAACGTTTATACATCAGAAAGTGCACGATCAAAGTTTAATAAAACAAGTGCTAGAGATCAGGTATATATAATTTTGACCTTGAATTCGTACATATATTTTTATTTAATGGTACATATAGTTTAATTAAAGAGTACGTTACGTATAGGTCCTTGAAGAAGTGAAGAGATTGGTCGAGGAATATAAGAATGAAGAGGTGAGCATAACTGTGACTGGGCATAGCCTAGGTGCATCCCTAGCGACTCTGAATGCAGTTGACATAGCTTACAATAAAATCAACAAGTCAAGTCATGGGAAGGAATTCCCAGTGACAGCTTTTGTATTTGCAAGTCCTAAAGTTGGAGATCTCAATTTTGTTAACGCATTTAACAAATTGAAACACCTTCACATCATGAGAATTCATAACATATTGGATATTGTTCCAAAATACCCACCTATTGGCTATTTCGACGTTGGACAGGAAATAATAATCGACACCACAAAATCCCCTTATTTAAATCTCCCTGGAGATATCCTCACATGGCATAATTTGGAGTGTTACATGCATGGAGTTGCGGGAACTCAAGGTATAGGACTTTTAACAGGTTTTAAACTAGAGGTGGATCGCGATATCGCGCTTGTTAACAAATCTTCAGGTGCATTGAAAAGTGAGTATCTTGTCCCAGCAAATTGGTGGACTGTGAAGAAGAAAGGAATGGTTCAACAAGAAGATGGAAAATGGGTTCTCAATGATCGAGAGGAGTATGACATAGTTGTGGCTGAGGTTTAATTTAATTTGGAGTTTAATGTATTTGCTATTTTAATTTTATTTCTTTAATTCCATGTAATGTTTGAATAAAGGGTTATTACAAACACATCATAAGCAAAAATACATATGAGTGTGTTGTAATTAAGTTGTATTTTCTGCACCTTAAGTTAAACTTGTTTTGCTAATTTTGTATACATGTTTTTAAGAAGGGCTATTTAAATGTTGTACTTAATTAAATTTTAGACCCTTTAGCACATCATTTATGACTATCGTTAAAAATAACTCAATCAAATATATTATTTACTCATATGTTAGATATATTTCACATGCATGATGTGATAAGGCGAGTTATAAATTTAATCGATGAATTATTTCATGTAAAGAAATGAAGAATTGAATATACTGAAACATCTCAATCCTAAAATTGGATATTGATAAACAAGTAGTACATATCTGTTAAACGAATTTAAAACTTAAAGATAAGAATGTATGGTAATTAGTACTAGGTAGTAATTAGTTACAAAATAAAATATGAATATATAGTTCCACTGATCCATCCATCACTGATAAAAGTTGGAAGAAAGAAAATATTTTTTCTCCGAAAATGATCTTTAGCTTTAATTAACATTAAATTTACGTTTTAAGTGGCACTTAACATTTTTGTAAATATCTTTAAAATCTATAACAACATTATATCCAATTAACTAATGTCGATAAGATTTTATCTATGTGTATTTATAGTGGTGTCTTAATTATATCGTACAAGTAGATTAAGATACAATTAATAAATTAAGATCCAATATGTTAAAGTTAAACCATGTTATATCGTACAAGTAGATTAAGATACAATGCAATTAAGTAATAAATTAAGATCCAATATGTTAAAAGTTAAACCATGTAAGATAAAGACATACTATTATACATGCACTATGCTTATTGAATAAAATAATATTTCTATGAAGATAGGGCATATTATAATCAATAATCAAGAATTGAATTCCTCTGTCCGTACTAATTTTTTAGATATACATATACGCACGAAAAGATAATATTTCTTCAGTTCCTAATTATTTGTTCATTTTTCCTTTTTTAGTTATATTTGTCTATTTTGACAAATTAAAAAAGGATAATTTCTTTTTATCTATTATATCCTCAATTAATTATTTTGAAAAAGATAGAACTTCTTGAAAATCTTAAGTTTTTAATTCACTCACTTCATAATTAATAGAAGTAAAATAATAAACTCACTATATTATTTATTATTTTTTAAATAGATGTCTCAATTCAAAAATGAATATGTAATTAAAGTGTGAGAAATTATTATTTTTAATGTTCTTTTGTAGACTCATTGTGTCCTTTTCATACAGTCAATTATGAGAGGATGGCAAGCATTAAGTAGTGATGGGATGGCTATAAATAGTGGTAGTTATTTCCTTATAAGCTTTTAACTAGATAATGTGGCCCGTGCTATTAATATAAATGGTATGTTTTGGGGCTAATAATTGAGTTTTTGAAGCGATTGTTTGCATGGATAAAGGAATAAGTTTTTTTTATCACAAACCTGTACTTTCTTTGACGCTATTTAAGGCACAATAAGACTAGCCACATACAATATTTTTGAAATATTTTATGTTGTCAATTATCATGATTTATAGTATTTTTACTATAGATTCACTTCAAGAATCAGTAGAATTTTTTGTATTTTTTTCAAAACATATTTTATATTTTCAATTATCATGATTTATAGTATTTTTACGCAATTTTTAAATATAAAAAATAAATAAAAATAAGACAAATAAATTAAAATGGACCCAATATATGTTATTTTTGTTGTCTCAATTTATGTGACACAAATGAAATTTGGAGAGTC
>JAJOOF010008033.1:0-29613 GCA_029582545.1 Solanum lignicaule | reverse complement strand
AATTATTGTCTTTAGTTACTCATAAAGCGGTCAAGATCCGAATCTATCGTTTTGATTCGTTTTCTCAAGTAAAGGCGTTAGATTTCTTCCATAAATCTATACGTTGTTACTTGGATCTTTTCAAGGCCTTAGAACATCTAATCCTTCGAAATTCGTGGATCTTTCCTTCAAATTTCCCATATCTTTAGTTAGTTTTTTTGTTTCTTTTCTTTGTGCTTCCGCATTCTAATATTCAATTCTCTATTTGTGATCTCCCTTAACCTTGTTGTTATCACTAGGTCACTTAGATATTTTCTTAGAAACTAAGTATTTCCGTTTATACTTTCTATGAATAAAAAAGATAAGTCATGGATTGGAGTACAAACCATGGATGAGTCTCATGGATTTTCCTCTGAGTTCTACGGACAAGGTTCTACAGTCTGTATATGGAACCACATACCGTAGATGCCCCTTGTAGAGTCCTTTTGGCTATTTTAATAAGGGTCATTTTGAACCCTTCTCATTCTTTTAATTCCTATACTATGTCGTTTTGGCGTATTCTAAGTTGGATTAAAGGATCTTCATCAACAGAAACCCCTCATTCTCTTATAACTCATGCAAAATTCAATTTATTCTTTTTCAGGTCTTCTCTCCCAAGCAAGCTAGGGTCCCAAAGCTTCAATTCTCCATTGAAGTATTCAAGCTAGGTTTTCTAATCCAATTATATGGGAACTACATCAATTGGTCTCTCTTCACCCACTGAGTCCCAATGAAATCTCAATTTCTTAAACATATGATTTCTCAAAATCTAGGGTTTTGTGATTTTTATGGATTCTATTGAAATTTAATTTCCATTTAATAATTGATCTTATTTAAGTTATTTTTATCATAATCATATGTTTTCGGTGGTATGTTTCATGAATCCATAGAAAGTAAGTATTTTTCATGATCTGAATTACGTTATTTTCATATACATGTCTCAAATTGTCTGATTTTCATGAATTATGATGTTGTCAAATAAAGTTCTCTCAGTATATATAAAGATATCATGATTTAAATGCTTCAAAATAAAGTATCTTTCAGATTTTTTTCAGCTATCAAGATTTAGGAGGTACTCAGTATTTATTAGTTATTAGTGTGATTCAGTAGTATCAAATTGTTTCTAGAATCATGCAAGTTTCCGTTAGGAGTACACATAGCACCAAGTTGAATTTTGGGATGAAGCTGTTTGTTTAGCTTTCATGGAACTTTAGTAGCAATCTCAAAGTCCCAGAAATACCTGCTACCAGAGGATTAGTCTTTATAGACTTAAGATACTGGATCCACCTTAGCTCAGATTACCTTGGAAACTACATACACTCTCCTTTTATTATGGGAGCAGTACAATGAACTCCATGTAGTAGCTCACATGATTTATCTCGATTTTTGTATCCATTACAGTCAGATTTTTAGATATTGCATTATATTGTACATAACTATTTAAAATCCGTACATCTCAATTTTCAAGTTATTTACTTTGTCATTGCATCAACATGTTTTATTTATGTCTTTATTCATACTCAGTACATTCCAAGTGTTGACAAGATACTTTCTATTTATATTGTTTTCATAATATAGGTTCTGACACTCAACATCAAGCCCATGGTTAGTTGTTTCTCTGATTAGCTAGCAGCAACATTAGTGAGTCCTCATGTCCTCGAGAACAACCCTTATCTTTATTTTAGTATTTTACTTTCAATTTCAGACATGTTGGAGTTAGCTAGGGTTTTTCCTAGCAACTCATGTTAGTAGAGTTCTTTTAGATAGTTAGTTAGATTCCTCCATGCTACGTTGTCTTCAAATTTTTGTCTAATCTCAGTAATATAGGCTTGATTATACTCAAATTATCCCAAGAGAAATAAGAGAATAAGCGGTCATTGTCAATAAAAATACCCAACTAAGAGTCGGGGTCTAATCTCATAAAGAGTGGGTAACACCTCAAATTTTAAAAGAATGGAAAAATTGCACTTTTAGGGTTGCAGGTGTGACTACGGCTCCAGCCTAAGATAGGTAGAAGCATTTATGCACCATAGGTGGCATCCGTAGGTGACAAGAGAAAATAAAGTAAAATGTTTGGGAAATATTTTGGACCTGGAGTGGCCGTGTATGTTCTGTAGTTTGACCTACCCACTGTACATGGGCCCCATCATTTGAAGGCCCAAAACCAAGTCCCTAAACCCCACCCACGGTCAACCAGGACTGTCTGTAGTAGGACCTACAAAACATAGGTCTGAACTATAACTAAGGTTCGACTTTAATTGTAAGGGATTTTTAGGTCTTTTCATAATTATACTAACCCAATATTATGTCATTTTACCTTCTATCCTAGGACCTATATAAATGTTTTAACCCCTAAATTTTCCAATTGAACTCATTCTCCTAAAATCCCAAAAGTTGATCAAGTTCTTCCCCAAACTTTCTCTCTCTTAAGATTGAAGAAGAGTTTAGGGTTTCAAGATCAAGTCTCCAATTAACCATTGATCGTGGGCTTTTGACATCAAGGTATGATAGTATTCACCTATGGAGTCCTTTCCCCTATAGGGTTACTGAATTCTCCAATTTTTCAAGGTAGAATCTCCAATGGAAATTAGAGTTTTATTCAATATCAAGGATTGTTTTCAATTATGATCCAATTGATTCTCTTATGTCTTTTTATGCATGAATTGAGATAAATACATGTTTTAAAATTGAATTCACTTAAACCCATGCATGATCCATGATTTCTAGACAATGATCATATAATGAAGCTTCTGAACTATAAAATATGAATTTATGAAGATATTGATGTTTCTTTATGAAATTGTTGAAAATAATTTAAGGTTTCTTTGAGAGTAAAGCATCGATGTTATTGTGGTTGTGAAAGGATTTCTACATACTACTCATAACATGATTGTGAAAGGATTTTCTCACATAAAGGATTCATAAGTTTGAAAGATTTTCTCACCTAAGATGAATCGAGATTAAGGAGCTATTCTAATGAATTCTAGCTTTGATTGGCGACTTGATGTGTTGTTTCATGTATAATAAAATAAGATAAGAGTAACGACTATTCCATGGGATTTATGCTTAGCACCGAGATTATATTGAGATTGAAGCTCTCCCGTAGTTGAGGTCGGATTTCTAGTAGAAATCTCCCTATCCAATAATTATGTGCCACCACAGGTTTGTCTATGCTAGGCATTAGCTAGTGGGTCCACCTAAGCTAGAAGTTTATGGTTCTTACCTTGACAAGTAAGGACATCTCTTTTCATTGTGGGATAGACACCCGATTCCATGTTATAGCTCACATGGTGTATGTCGGTTAAAGGTAAATCTCCCATAATAATGAACTAATGTTAGTTTCTTAAAGTATCTCAAAGGTGTTTTAAAGATGTTTAGCTTGCGTTGACCATGGATATGACTTATGTTTTCTAACATGTTATTTTCAGATTTAGCTTAATCATTGCATGTCATATAAAGTCCCCTTTAGCATGATTTCATAACTCCTATGCATTTTTATCATACTTGGTACATACCATGTTCTAACACTTACTTTTTCCTACATTGTTTAGGTAATGTAGGGTCTAACGCTCCTACCTCTCATACTCGTGGCTAGTGATCCCATATAGAAATTGAAGATTTGTGAGTCCTCATGGTCCGTGGAACGGGACTCTTTTATTGCTTTTATGTCTTCTATTTTTGGATATTGTATTTGATGTATGGGTTACGTCCCAATCACTACTTTGATGTAATTGATGGCTTTGAGACTTATGTTTATACTTTCGCTACTTTTTGTCAAACTCTTTTCATTTAAATGCTACTTTTAAAACACTTTTTATATTATCTTATATGATGTATGCTATGTGGCTTGTGTAGGACCTCTCAGAGTCCTATACGCCATGTCTTGTTTAGGGTGTACTTTGGGTCATTACAGAGTGATATAATGCAAAGAATTCAATTAGGAAATTGATAGTGTAAGCCAATTCATTTGTAGCAATTAAAAGAATGGGTTGATGACTCCAACAAATTTACGAAAAGAGCTTTGGTATCAAGTAACACAATTAAACTAAAATATAGATTCAAAACAAATAAAATATGATCTAGGGGTGTGGGGATTTGTATCGATGTCAAGTAGGTGTAATTGTGGTTGATCATTATTGCTAAACAATCATTGATAGGCTGGGTAATCTTAGAAAACACTAATCTTATTTCGATCTCATAGCACTAAATCATAGAATATCCGTTCGTTCGCATCTTGGTACATCACAAATCAACCCAATACCTTGCTAGAATATATCTTCCGAGAAGATTTGGCAACTAAAATTTCTCTATTGAGCAAACTACAGTAAATAAATTTGAATTGTAGTCATTAAAGTAATTACCCAGTTCAATTAATCTCTTACGATTATCAATCAATGTTTTTTCCCTCTTTTACATGTATTCGTCCTTGCCTTGTCCTTTAGCCTATATAGCTGCAAAATATCATTGGAATAGGACATAATTAGGCATCGAGAACACTAATTGTTGAACTAAAAAGGCCTCAAATAAGTGGAAATCCACCACTCTTCAACACCCCCACTTTAAACTTTTGCATGTTCTCAAGTAAATCAAGAACCAAATCATTTCAACAAGGGTGTCTACAATAGTTTTAAATGAGAGCTAGCATGCAACTGCTACTACAAGACTACTATCAAGCATATGCAACACTCAATCGTACTCAAAAATCTTCAAATGATGACTAGCTCGTATCAATCCAAACTCAACCTAATTTAGCTTCCTTTCTAATGCAAAATCATGTTTCAACAAATGCATTTAAGTATCCTCACATCAAGAACGATTCCATTCTCTCACAAAGGATATCAACACTGAAGTTAGGAACTAACACAACTCTCACTCTCAGAAAGAGAAATATATGCAAGCTTTTATCCCATAGGTTTTCCCATATTCCCTGATCATCACACAACCTAGTTTGTGTAAGATCTCAAGGGTCTTTTGAGGCTTGTAATGGGGATGAGGGTAAATGTATGGTTAATTTGTCTTAGTGACTTCACCTTTTCAAGGCAATGTTGTACTCATCTTCACCTCTTCTCAAGTTCTTGTCATTTTTTTCACTTTGAGACTCAAACCTTAATCTTTCATTCAATTTATTTGATATAGATTTTATCTCATCACACATTTTTTTTCATTTCAATTTTCAAACTTTTGCTCACTTATTTTTAAGAAGGGGTTCTGTCATTTTGCAACATGCTTCAAAGTTGTGTCTCACATTCTTATTTCTTCACTTTCCAGTTGGGTTTCTTTCCTCATTCATTTCCATACCACAAACTTAGGATTTTGGCCTTAGTTGGCTTGTAACACCTCAGAATCTTGTAGCCTAATCCTGGGGTAAAGTGTCAAGCCTTGAGCCAAGGAATTGAGCTTGGGAAACCTTCACGAGGACCCATACTAGCCATGAATTGCACCATGAGTCATGGTGCTGCCCATGGAAGCTCACAGTGGGTAGACAAGCGATGCTAATCTTCTATGACAACCATGACGCCTCGTGGTGGGGACCACGGGTCGTGGTGCCACTCTTGGTAGGCTAGGCAGTGTATTCATTTAGTCAGTCTCCTCCCACGAGCCACTAAACAGCTCGTGAAGGCCACCACAGGTCGTGGAAGAAGTTTTGGTCTTGACTTGAGCGTGGGAGGCTAAGTGGTGGCAAAGCCTAGACATTGGTCAAGGAACCACGGGCACCACTATGGGCCGTGTGCCTCACATTGGGGTATTTCGGCAGTTTTAGTTCAGGGGTTTTCGGGTCTTTTCCGGTTCTAATTAAATCAAAGCTATGTCGTTTTACCCAAGCCTAGGACCCTTATATAAGTAATTCTAACCCCGAAACTCACCCATTCAAGTCATTATTTCTAAAACCCAAAAGAAAATCAAAGTTTTCCGCTCCAAAATATTTCTCTCTCTAGAACTCGAAGAAGAAGAAATAATTCAAGCTAAGGTCATTGTCAAGTCTCAATTCCTCCATTGAAGATATGCATTTGGATTTGAGGTTTGATATTTTTTATCCCTTTATTCCTCCCATTGATGGAGTTAGAATTCCCCAATTGAGTTAGGGTTTTCTTTAATTTACATGGGTTTTCTTGATTATTTATTTAAATGATTGGATTATGATCTGTTATGGATGAATGGATGAAATACTATGATTTTTATGATGATTTCCTCATGAACCCATGTAATCCCCATGTTTTGAAGGTATGAATTATATGATGTGGAATTTTGATTGTAAAGGAAGAGTTTTATGAAATTAAGCATGTATTGCTAGCTTTACGTGAATTTATGATGAAATCCATATATAACTCCTGTTTTCTAAGTGTTGATGATTGTAAGTGTGTTTTGAGACTTAAAAAGTAAATTATGGACTTATGCATTTTCTTATGAAATCTATGCAAATGTTTTAAGGCTTCTTTGAGAGTAAAGTTTCAATGATGATGATCATGATGTGTTATTGAAAGTATTTTCTCATATACACGTAAGAGTAAGATGTGAAATGTATTCTCACATAATAAGAATTCAAAGGTTGAAAGGCTTTCTCACCAAATTGAATCAAAGATTAAGAGCTGTCCAAATGAAACTAGCTTGGATTGGTAATTGAAAGATACCTTTCTATGGATGATGACTTAGCTTTGATTCGCATTATGACATGCCTTTTCATGGATAATAAGAATGAAAAGAAATGACTATTCCATGGAATTTATGCTTAGCTCCGAGAGGATATTGAGATGGAAGCTCTCCCGTGAGTAGAGTTTGGGTTTCTAGAAGCAATCTCCTTATCCCTTACCAATGTGCCCCCATAGCATGATTGTCTAGATAGACATTAGCTAGCGGATCCACCTAAGCTAGAAGTTCGGAAGTAGGACAACCCTTTTCGGTGTGGGAGACACTGGATCATGTTATAGCTCACATGGTCTCTATGTCTGTTAAGGCTAATTCCCCATTAATAATGAACTAAGGTTACTGATGAGTCCACTATTTTGACTCTTTTAGGGATTTATTTTGATGGATTTGGTGTCCTCGAATGCATATTTTGTCTCAATAACTAATGAAAATCCTTGAGTTTCAGGTATTTGGAGTTACAGAGTAAGCATGGCCACTATTAGGCAGAAAGGAATAAGGCAGCTGAAAACAACGAAGAAAAGGCAGCCCGAGAATCACCTAAACCATTAGGCGAGTTACTGAATGGCCTATGGTCTCACCTAATGTTCCAGTGTGCCAAGCTCTGAAGGAGAAAATCGTCGACGAGATAAAAGAGAAGTCGGCGAGTCGCCGAACTAGTCCGCGATGCAGTACTCCATCGCCCAACGTAATAAGACTTGAATTTGTTGAAGGCCAATGCAGAAAGGCGATGAACCTGACCAAAGGGCGGATCGCCGAGTGGATCGGCGATCCCGACTAACTGTCCCTATTGGTCCTTCGCAGCACACTTTTTGACAACTATAATTACTTGTTTAAATTTTTAGCTTAGTATCAGATTTTGTATGCAATTAGTATCAAATTTTATTTTGAGTTTTTAGAACCTAGAGTTTTGGAGACTTTGTTCCTTAGCTTTGAAGATTTGAAGATTTCCATTTCTAAGCAATGGAAAGTGGGTATTGAAGATTTTTCATCTTAGATGTGTGTAAAGACAATATCTATCGTACCCATTTGATGGAAACACTTATTGATATCGATTTTTATCTCTTTATCTGTCTAGCTAAAACCCTATTTCTTGGGGTGTGATTATGTAAATATGGGTTGAATTTACTGCTGGGTATTATTAATAGATAGTGAATTTGCTGTTTAAAGGTGATTTCATTCAGTAGTTGTGTTTGAATTTAATGGGGTTGTAGTTGCAAATACAATTTTATCTTCGTGTTTTTGAATTGCTCTAGAGAGAAGTTTTAAAACCAAAACTACTGAATCGATAGTCTGTGGTTATTGGGTTGACGTGGGTTCAGCTCAACAAAGTGAACCCTAAACCCTCTCCCACACATTCAGGTTGTGCTTAATTTCCGCTTATTGGTGTTCGAGAGAAACGGATTTGATTTGGGGAAAATTGTTCGAGAGAAAATTTACCCCTACTATAGTCTCGTTTAGTTACCAATTTACAGTGAGTTACTATCAGTAAAATTTACCCGGGTTTTTATTTTAGCCCATATTCCTATCACATCCCAAGAATCATAGCTCCATATTTGCATTTTCATTTTTATTTTTCATTTTAATTGCTAATTGATTACAAAATCCCCTTTGATAATTGACTCTTGTGTCACCCTTTAAATTGATATATTTTTCTTCAACACATTTATGCTTTTCTATTGATTCTCAATTCCAAACCACTCTCTTGGGACTCGACCCCAACTCACTAGTTAGGTTATATTACTATTGAACGACTGTGGATGCTTAGTATTGGATGAAGCGCTCGGATACGTCAAATCAGAATGGCGCCGTTGCCGGGGAGTGGTGCTAATTGAGAATTTTTAGTTAAGTTGAATTTTGTTCTTGTTAGATATAGTTCTACATACTTAATTTTTTAGTTTTATTTTTACTTGTTTGTGTATTGCAACAGGAAAGATGAATGTGAATCGTAACTATGGGTATCAAACGTATCACCCCTTTTTGAAATTATTGAATCTTAGGGACAACATCCTAACGCTCAAGCAAGTGGGGGTGAAACTATCCATGAGATGTGGCCTAGGTTTAAGGCATTACTACAATAGTGCGCATCTCATGGAATGTCCGATAAATTGCTGCTGGAATGCTTCTATCGGGGTCTTGGTTCCGACAATAGAAGCGTTGTTGATCAACTCTTTGCAGGTTGTTTGATACAACAACCCTATGGAGCAGTAACCCAACTCCTTGATGGCATGGTTAAGACGAACAAGGAAACAGAAAAAAAACCAAGAATGGGCTGCATTGTTGACTCAGCTGGATGTCTTGTCCAAGAAAGTCATGGAATTAGAAGCACAATCCATGAAAAAGGACAAGCACTTTCCCCCTCGCGATAGTAAAAAGGTGAAGAAGTAGGGGGGTGGACAAAATGAAGAGGTCCTCTCACTCATTATATACAAGATCGAAGAACAAGATAAGGTGTTAAATGAGTTAAAAAAGAATATCGAAATGTTGAATCAGACGAAAACCTCTTATTCCATGATTATTCAACTACAGGCGATTGAGAATCTCGAGAACCTAAGCAAAAATGCAGAAGTGAGCGTACCTTAAGGCTCTCTCCTCTCTCCCCCTTTTTAGCCAACACCATTAACCCTATTTTTCACTAGGTCAAAGTCAAAAATATGATGAATAGAAGGAAAGCAGATCAGAAATATAGGCAAACGACTTGACTATAGTATAGGTCAGATGTTTCTGTGAGCAGTAAGCAGCAGATCTCCCCTAATTTTGGGAAAGCTGGTGGCTGTGTGTGAATTCTTTCAACGCAAAGGGCGGCCTGATTTGACCAGATAAACCAAGTGTTGTTGTGTCTCTACTCACAGCATAAAGAGGGGTCGTCTAGTGACACCATGGCCGACCCCGAAATTGAAGTTTAGGTGTTGACTTGCATCGTGCCACGACGTTAACTAAGGCACTGCTTGGGAGGCAACCCAAGGTTTTATCGCTTTAGATTGTTATTTTAGAATAATGGTGTGTTGATTGTGCAGGTTAAAGTGTGGGAAATGTTTGAAAAGTGCAGATTGTCAATCTATAGTCCAGTCGGCAAAACACCGAAGAGGTCGGCGACCCCGACCTAGACCACCATTAGACTCAAGACAACTTTAAGGTAAAGTCTTTAAAACACGGGGAGCCTAGGAAATTATTGGCGAATCACCGATCAAGTCGGCGATCTCGGTCTTGTCCACCGTTTGGATCCCCACATCAACTGAGGGTCCTGTAAAACTCAGCGAACTAAGTGACCAATCACGACCAACGTCACCGAATGGGCAAGAACTGGACGGTTTATTAAAGGGCCAAAGGTTTAAATTTCAAACTCTTTCATTTTTCCCTCATTTTTCATCTTCCCAAACACGCACCTATCTAGTATTTCGATATTTCCGCACTCTATAAGTATTTTAGTTGATCGATTAGTGCTTGAATTGGATTACTTTGCCGCCAAGCTTTTCAATCTTATTTTTATTGGCATTTAAGGTTGGTTTTCCAAATTCCGCATTTATTTTTAGTAATTTGTACTCTTATGTAAACAATATTATGTTGATGATGTGTGTTGGGCCTCTCTAATACGATTAGAATTTTTAAGTACCTGATTTGAATTATTAATCTTTCCCGTAATGGTTATAGTGTTGATTTGATGTGTTCTTGTGCCCTGAAATTTGTTAAATCTTGTGGGGTTGTGCTTGCATGTCATTAGTTTTAGTTGGGTGAAGTCTAAGTAGCCCGTATTTGTGCCAAACGACGTAATTTGCCTAATGATAGAGCATGTAGCATCATTCTGAAGGGCAAATGTCGTCAAATGGCCAAATTTGGCAAAACCGGGAAAAGTCTGAATATCTTGGGGAAATGGTTGTTATGGGTCTAGTTTTAATTTAACTAGTGCATGTTTTGATTTTGGTTTCGGGGGTTGTGGGGTTGAATTTGAGAAGTTGGGTTGAAAGTAGGCACGTTGGGTAGTTTGGCGAACTGTTCGAGCTCGTCGAACCACTCGGTGGTTCTCCTAATGTCCCCATCTCGCCTTTAATTTCATGCTTTATTTGATGTTGGTTCTGTAACTTTAGGCGAGAAGCCTAAGGTCGCCGAGGGCACTCGCCGACAGTCTTCTTGATCGCCCTTTTTCTGCACCCCTGAACACTTTTTGCACTGTAAATTTCGACGAGCTAATTCTCTCGCTAAAAGCTATTGGCGATTCGCCGAAAGACCTTTCCCTACGCTTACTTGCCTAGATTTTTGAGCCAATCCTTTCCGTAAGCCCGACTTACTCACCAAAGCGATTCGGCGACCCGCCGACTTGTTCGGCGACCTGCCGACTTGTTCGGCGAGTCTTTCTGCAAATGTTTTTCCTCTAAATTTGATTAAAGTATATCTTACTTTTCCCAATGTTTTTCAGACATGGCTAGATCTAAAGTTGCAGGAAGAAACATGCCACCCAGAGGGAAAGCAAAGGGGATTACAGTGAATGAGGATGTAGCTGCCTCCAAGGGTAAAGCTACGAAACTTTCTATGATTGATGGGAAAGGCAAAGGTAAAGGGAAAGCACCTGCGTCACCAGAGGCAAGCTCCGACGGTGATGACATCTACGGTACTTACCTCAAAACCTATGAGAGTGAGGGTGAGCATCAGAAGCCTCAAACTATAGCGTCTGATGATGATGAGCTTGTAGCAGCGCAAAGGACAGAACTACGATCTAAAAAGTTGAATGATCCGTCTAGGATCAGGACTCCTCAGGCTGCCCCTCCTCTTCGAGTTCCAGAGCAAGTAATGGTGCTTTCACCACAAATATAGGTTCATCCTCCCAAATCAATGAACAGATTAAAGACTCTGGGGCTGAGGACGATCCTTAAGGAGAAGCGTCTACCCACGGATGGAGTGATCGACAGGTACCTGGAGATAATAGATTGCCTGAAATACCACAAGTTCCGAATCTTCACCAAACCACGTGGCTCTTATATTCCAAACTGGGTCAGAGAATTCTAAGTGCATACAGTGTATTGATACCCCAGAGGAAGAAGCAAGCATCAGCTTTCAAAGCAGTTGACTACGTGGTTGTCAGAGGCCGAAAGAACAGAGAAGCTGGAAAAGATGAAGAAGTGGTTAGCCCCACTGATTTTAGATGGTACTCCGGAGTGGTTGGCGGAAGGAAATCCAATTGAAAAGAAAGATCTAAAAGTAGCTGCAAGATTCTGGTTCGGCTTTATCAGCAGCACAATTATTCCATCCCAGAATGAGTCGATCCTTCTCCTTGCCAAGGCAGCCTATCTGGGTTGCATCACAAAGGAAACTAGGATAAATCTAGGGATAACCATAGCACAAGAAATTCTCATGCGTGCAAAGCAGCCCCAGACCTCACTTCTCTTCCCGGTATTGATCATCGAGCGGTCCAGACGGGCTCCGGTACCTAGAAAGGTAAAGAAGGATGTGGAAGTGATTCCCACATCCTTCACTGATAGCTGGAGGATTGAAGCTGAATATCTTAAGGATCAGGTAGAGAAGATGCAAAAAGCAGCCCCGGTGGACCCTTCCCGACTGTGGACAGAGACTCCATACCTACAGAGGCGTCTTCGCCTACTCCGGCCCCTGGGCCTTCAGGTACTCCTTGTGTTGTATCTTCTGATGTCCCTAGTTCTTGTGTTGCTGCACTTCCTCCTAGACCTACTGTTGTTACTGTGTCCCGAACTCCGATCACCCAGGTTTCATTACTCCTAATGGATAACTTGCCCATTCTGCTGATCGTCGAGCTGCCACACTCGAGGCCTCCATTCCAGGAACAATTCAGACTACCCTGGCAGATGCTGTGAAACCACTGAGTGCGGCCATTGATGCACTTGCGGCAAGGATAATGGTGTGTGAGTGTGGCACAGGGGCCACTGAGGAGGTGACGGCCATAAAGGCCGCTATAGCTATATTGTGGAGCGATGTGGATCAACTGAAGTCCACCGATATGTCCTTGATATTCGGGACGGTGGAGATCCCAGATGTACATAAGATGCCTCCGGCTACCACCAAAGATGAGGGTAGAGTTGAAAAAGCAGTTGATCCTGAGTCTGAGGCGGAGAATAATGAGGAGATGTTCGAGGTGGTTGAGGAAGCTTCATATGAGGGCCTTACTGAGAGTGAAGAGGCAATGATAGATGCTGATGTGAAGGCTTCCTTAGTAGTTATTCACTTGGCTGCCCGTAGTGCTACTCTTGTTCCTTCTGAGTTGACCCCGGGTACTGATGCCCGAGCCAAGACTAATGCACCGGGCACCGATGTCCAGACAGATGGAGCAACTGCATAGATAGGATCCCCTCTTTACCTCCCTCTCTGTCTTTATTTCTTTCGATTTTTGGATATTTTTTTATTGTTTACATTTGAGGACAAATACTTTTATTTGTGGTGGGGTAAGGCCCACCTTTTGTGTGACATTCGTAATTCTTTCTTTGTTTCTATTTGGGCTTTAAGCTAAAAAAACTGTGTTTTTACACTACTTTTGTGGATGCTTGAACTTGTGGCTCCTTGTTTTTAATTGTAAATGATTTTTTACCCTTCCGAAAAATTTTGCCTCCTCTTGCATTTGTTGAATGTGGTTGTTCTCTTGAAAATTTAGGTACCAGTTTTGATCAATACCAATGACTCAAATAGTGCTCATAATCTAACAAAATTGAATGCTCGGCTACAACAAGGTCAATTGAAGTTGCATAGATAATATGCAAACTCTTTGCATCTCGTTGTGACTAGCCAATTATCAAATTGAGTCTCTTGTGATGAACATTGCACACTAGCGAAAGTGTGAAGTCTTGGTTGACATTGGTGCCAATGTCTTGTGTGATGAGCTTACCGTGAACCATGTGTGATACCTAGAATTTGCCCCGTTGGTCCGATTGACTAAGTGATGCAATTTCTTGAGATGATCTTAGGAAATTTTAAAGAGTGTGAACCAATTTGACATTATACCTCTTTTGTGGCTTACCTTGTGAGTGTGTGAACTTCTTTTGAGCACCCTTTGTGCCTTAACCTTTACTTGGAAGAAACTTGATAACATTGTGACCTTTTATTGATCCATTAACCATAATCTTCATGATTTGTGGTTTGTTTGAATAGCCAACTTAGGCCAAAAGCCTAAGTTGGGGGTGTGGTGAAAAGAAAAGGTAAATCAATAAAATGCAAAGAAGTCCATGGCTCCCACGTTTTGAGAAAAATGGAACCCCTCCATATAAAAAAAAAGAGTAAAAGAAAAAGAAAGAAAAAAAATTGTGGAGTAAAGTTGCGAAAATACAAAAAATATGGGGTTTCCAATGAGCCATGGAAGATGAATAAGAGGTGACTTTTGAGCTTGAATGAAAATGATAAAGAGAAGGAAAGAAGGTGTTGTCACTACTAGAAATTAGGCCTACAGCAACGTATTTTTTAGCGACTCTTAAGAAACCGTTACTATAGAGGGTCTATTGCAACGGTTTGAGCCGTTGCCAAAACGATTGGATATTATTGCTACGGCTAAGTAATAAATCTATTGCCATTGTGTGAAGACCGTTGCAATAGGCTGACATATTGCAACGGTTACGGTAATCGTTGCCATAAAGTCATCTATGGCAACATTTAATGCAAATATTTTTCTATTGGAACAGTTATTAAATCCCTCCATAATTTCCCTCTCTTATTTTGGATGAACCCACCAAAAGCTTTTCATTTTATTTTATTTTTAGTTAATTTTGTAAATACAATTTACTTTTCTCTTTATCAGATATCGATATAAACGAGGCAAACATTTGCTAAGCTCATTTCCCCTCTATTCAACAAGCAGAACACAGAAGTTGTCACTCTTCTTCTCTTTGACCCGATTTTTCATCCATTATTGGATATAAGCAGAAGCAGAAAATAGAGCAGATCGATGGAACACAGAAGTTGTGGAGCTTTGCAGGGATATTAATCTTATGGTAAGTTCTTCATGTCTGTCATTTTAGGGCAAACATAAACCCATTTTTTTCTTCGAATCTAAACCTATTTCTCTCTTCATACCTCTTGTGAAATCTAATGAAATTGAGGGTTGTATGTTTTCTTGTAAAACCTAAGGAAATGGAGGATTTCTTCTTCAACTGCTGGAGGTTCTCTTCTTCAATCTTTGAGGTTATAGCTGAAGAAATTACAAGTTTGAGCTTCGGAGGTTTTCTTCTTGAATCTCTTCTTTTGTCTTTAATCTTTGGGTGTGGTTAGTGTATTTGATGTATTTCTCTGATTGTGGGTTTTTTTCCATTAAGTTGTAGCTATTGTGGGTTTAATGTTTTGTTGGAGTTATGGTGAAATTGACTACTCTAGACCATATTTAACTTGCCATTGATGTTGTATTTCTTGTCCATGAGTTATTCAATTGGGTTTAAATACCTTTGTATCGATGAAATCTTCATTGATTTCACCTCTCACTTGAGTAGGATTCAAAAATTGACTTTAATTATTGTTGAAGATTTACGTTAGAGCAAGAGGAAACAAGAGATAAATTAATATAAAAATGGAATAAACTAAAATTTGTTGCTGGTTGGTACTAAAATTTGCTACTGGTTCGAAAAGTGATCGTCTCTGCCAATCATCACCGTCCCGAGCACTGCACCATCGACTTCGACCAGCACTTCCTGCCTCCGGCCGAATCTGCCATGGTCGCTTGAGCTATAGCCATGGCTGTAACTTGTAAGTGTTCCCCCTTTTTTTCGCATTTCTCAATTGGATTCTTTGTGGTTTATCGATGTATATAAGTTGGTGTGAAGTTCCATGGGTGGATAATTTCTTGGATATCATCATCATACTTTAGATTTTCCACTTTTCTCCTTTACTGATTTCTTCTAATTGTTGAAGTACCTCTACTTTTTGCTCCATTAAATTATCAAAAGTGCTATTATTTGACATTATTTTAGGTCTATTTCCTGTTATAATAGAATGTAGCCTGTGTTGTGACTTTTCTATAGTTGATCCTTCGTTGATTTCTTCTTGATATGGACTTGTATTTACTCATGAATTATAAAACAATTATTCACCTAATTATCTTGCTTTGATTCTCAAATTTGGTACTTCCAGTTTGTCCAAATTGAGAACTTTCCTCCCCTGTGATGGTAACTCTCGAAATGTATTATATTGTTTTTGTCCTTCCACCTCAAATGCATGATTAGCTGGATAGTAAGCTAATGAAGTCACTTCCCTATATATGTGCTCAATGTTAATTGTCACATCTTTCATGAGAGCTAGAGTGTCTTCCACAATAATTCTAATATTCCAAGGTATCTCTCATTTTCCAATATTTTTTAGATATCTCTTCTGCTTGTGCATAGATGAGGTTACATTCTTGATCTCTTAGGCAATAGGCATAGGAACTCTTGCCTGGGTAACCTTTACTTGCACCATCTGTGTTACACTTTATGTTATTGCATTTGGTGGCTTCCAATGATCCTCTTATAATAAATCTTAGTCTTGTAATCCTCTAAGAATTATACCATGTCTAACCAGTTAGTGGGGAATTATTTCAAAAATGGAAAAATTGTCATTGCAAATCGCCATATATTTAGAGTAACCTGATAAACAACTCTGTTATATGTCATGTTTCCCCATGTCTAATCATATTTTTTTCTACTTCAAATTCCCCATAGTATTATTGCAGGCATAACCTTCATAGTTTGTTGAAGCTTATGACCTATCAGTGTTGTCCACCATGTTACTAGCACTTTATTCAGGTTCTGTCTTTTTATGCTTAAACCTGCAAATTGACCAACATAGACCCATGATTTCCTTACTTTTTATGATTGTTGTAGGCCTGTAGCTTTAGTTAAAAGAAAAAATCTAAAAAACACTTTTGAAGATTGTTCTGCCTTGATTTCTTATAAAAAATCAATAGGGATTTATTTTTGGAAAAAGTATTGATCATTTTTTATAGATGTTGCATCAACATTGAACATTGTTTCCCACATCAACAATTTTTTAAATCTAATTTATTTTTTTCTCTATCAGAATATTGATACAAACATTTTCTAAAGACATTTCTCATATCTTAAGACATTTCTCATATCTTCAACAAGCAGAAGACCATACGTTGTCACCATCTTCTCTTGGACCTATTTTTCAACAAGGAGAACACAATTTCAGGGAAAGCTTGTGCAGTTTTGCATGGATTTGAATCTTATGGTAAGTTCTTCTTGTCTGTAATTTTAGGGCAAACTTAAAGCATTTTTTTTCTTCAATCGTAAATTCATTTCTCTCTAGAAACTGTTGTGAAATCGAAGGAAATGGAGGGCTGAAGGTTTGCTTGAGAAATATGAGAAATCTTGATGTTTTTTTCTTCAACAACTGAAGGTTCTGTTCTGACATCTTTGAGGTTATAGCTGAAGAAACTTCAAGTTTGAGTTGTTGAGGTTTTCTTCTTGAATCTCTTCTTTTTCCTTTAATCATTGAGGTGTAGTTAGTGTATTTGATGTATTTTTTTTTATTTCTGATTGTGGGTTTTTTTCCATTAAGTTTTAGCTATTGTTGGTTTAAAGTTTTGTTGGTAGTTATGGTGAAATTGATTACTCTAGACAATATTTCTCTTGATATTGTTGTTGGATTTATTGTTCCATGAGTTATTCAATCGGTTTTGATTATCCTTGCATTGATGATGTCTTCCTTGATTTCACCTCTCGCTTGAGTATCTAGGATGTGAGAAATTTCACTTTAATTACTGTTGAAGAGTTACATTAGAGCAATAGGAAACAAGAGATACATTAGCATGAAATTGGAAAATAAATTAAATTCACTGCTTGTTGGTATTAGACTTTTTGACATGAAAATCTGAAACTTCGTAAAATTCTAGATCAATATTATTTGCCTTAATAATCTGTTTTATCACTTTAAATATTGTTTTGCCTTGATTTCCTATCAAAAAGAAAATCAGTAGTGATACTTTTTTTAACAGAATTGAATCCTCAAGGTGATTTATTGGTGTGTTAGAATATGACCGAACTTCATGTGAATCCAGCGACCATTTTCCATTTCTTGAATGTCCATAAGTCTTTAATAACATAAAGTTTAAAGAATGATAAGCTTGTTAAAGTTATTTCTTGACATGTCATGTAGATCAGTGTTTTGTATATATTTCCAATGATAAAGGGAACTTTGATATTTGTTTGATATATTAAGAAAAACTATCAAATGCTTGTTGTAAATTGAATTGTGATTGTTATGAGTTTTAAACTACATATTCTCCATGTACATTTTGAGATATGTTTGTTCATGTGTAAAATATTGTTGTCTTTTTATTTCATAGTTTATCATAAATTTGATTCTTTTTATCTTTTTGTGTCGCATAGATATCAATGGATAACTTAGATAGAAGTTGGATGAGTCTCAGACGATGCAGTGATAAATATATTAGTGGAGTGAATGATTTTCTTGATAAGGCATTTCAACGAGCTTCTAAAGGAAATGAAATATTATGCCCTTGCAAAAAATGCATCAATCGTTATTGGCATTATAGAAATGTGGTGGAGGATCACTTGATTGTAAATGGATTTGTGGATGGATACAACAAATGGATTTTTCACGGGGAGAGACTTTCCTCACGAAATACACCACTTTCACGCAACCATGATGATATTGATGGACTACTTCATGATACATTTCGAAATATAGAGGGTGAAACAGGGCACGGAGAAGGAGAGAGAAAAGGGCTATGTGAAAATGCAAAGAGATTTTTTAAATTAGTGGATGAAGGAAAAAAAGAGCTATATCCAGGGTGTGAGAACTTTCGTAAGCTGAGTTTCATCATTCGGTTATACTTGCTTACATCCCTACATGGGTTGAGTGATGTAGCTTTTACTGATATGTTTGACTTGTTAAAAGAAGCATTTCCCTTTGCTCAACTGCCTGAGTCTTTCAATAAAACTAAAAAATTGATAAAAGATTTGGGTCTCGACTATGACAAAATACGGACATGCCCTAACAATTGCATGTTATTTTGGAATGAAAGTGCGGAGAAAGATAATTGCTCTGTGTGTGGGTCTTCTAGATGGTCAAATGAGGGTGATGGCACAACTAATGCAAGCTCTAAAATACCAGCAAAGATTTTAAGGTACTTTCCTTTAAAGCCTAGGCTTCAAAGAATGTTTATGTGTCTTGAAATAGCTGTTGCAATAAGATGGCATGATTCTGAACAACCTAATGATAGGAATATAAGGCATCCTGCTGATTGAGAAGCTTGGAAGGATTTTGATTCTATGCATCCAAACTTCTCAAAAGATCCTCGTAATGTTCGATTGGGCCTTTCAAGTGATGGGTTCAATCCATTTTTAACTATGAGCATTTCCCATAGTACCTGGCATGTTATGTTGATGAACTATAATTTATCACCATGGATTTGCATGAAGCCAGAGCATATGATGTTGTCGATGATCATTCAAGGGCCATCATCTCCTGGACAGCATATAGATGTGTACCTACAACCATTAATTACTGAATTGAAGGAACTATGGGAATTTGGGATAGAAACATATGATGCTCATACAAATCAAACATTTCAAATGCGTGCAGCCTTAATGTGGACAATTAGTGATTTTCCAACGCTAGCAATGCTTTCTGGATGGAGTACAAAGGGAAAATTAGCATGCCCCACGTGGAACTACGACAAATGCTTTCAATATCTCAAACATAGTCATAAAATGTGTTACTTAGGTCATCGGGCATTTGTCCCTCCTGATCATCCATTTAGAAGAGACAAAAAATCTTTTAATGGAAAGGAGGATCATAGACCTACACCGACATCCTTGTCGGGCTTATAAGTGTTTGAAAAGTTACATAATTTCAATAATGTTTTTCAGAAGTGCAACAAGGAAAGACGTCAAAATAATGAGGGTCCATGGAAGAAAAGATCCATCTTTTTTGAATTACCATATTGGAAATATAATAAGTTGAGGCACAATCTTGATGTGATGCATATTGAGAAAAATATATGTGATAGTTTGCTTGGGACTAAGTAGATATCCCAAGAAAGTCAAAAGATCACATTAATTTTCGCTATGACCTGCAAGATTTGGGGATACAACAGAAGCTTCATCCAAGGAAAGATAATACAAATGGAAAAGCTCATTTAGCTAAATCTTGTTTTACCATGAAACCAGAAGAAAAACGATTATTTTGCACTGTCTTAAAAAATGCAAAATTACCAAATGGATTTGCCTCATACATATCAGATCGTGTGGATGTGGATGAGATGAGAATATCAGGGTACAAAAGTCATGATGCTCATTTTATAATGCATTACTTGCTCCAAATTGCAGTTTGAAAAGGATTACCGAAGAATGTTTCATTAGCCTTGATTAGTTTGGGGAACTTATTTAAAGCTATATGCAGTAAGGTTATAAGGCTAGCAGATCTTGAGCCAATGCAGATTGAAATCAAATATATTTTATGTGAGCTTGAAAAGATTTTTACTCCATCTTTTTTTGATATAATGGAACATTTGCCTATCCATTTGGTTGATGAAATTAGATTGGGTGGTCCAAATCATCTTTGATGGATATATTCCACTGAGAGAAAAATGTGTAAGCTCAAGGGTCTTGTTCATAATCGACGTTATCCAGAAGGTTGTACAGCAGAGGGGTTTTATGTTGAAAAGTTCTTGATCTTTTGTTCGAGATACCTACATTATTGAGTGAAGACACTATTCAGTAGGTACCGAACTTAGGATGTTGAAAAAGAGGGAGTTGATTTGTCCCTTTTGTTTCCTAAGCTTGGGCATCCAGTTGGAAATGGGAAGAAGAAAAAAGGAAAGACTTTTACCATGGATCTAGAGTTATCTAGTGAAGTACATCGATATGTTCTCTTCAATACTGGTGATGAACAAGTGGAAGATTTTATCAAGTAAGATAAAAACATAGTAATTATATATAATCTAAACTTCATCTGTTCAATTATTAGAAGGCACTTAAAACTTCAATTTTAAATGCCTAATAATCAAACTTGAATTATTCATACTTGCACGGAGCATAAGATGTTAATTGATAGTAATATTATATCAAATGCATGGACAAGAGCAAATAGTCATAGTCAGGAATTTGGCAACTGGTTCAAAGAGAAAGTTTAAAATGTTGAAGTGTGTAATCAGTTAAGATGGCTAGCTAAAGGGCCTAATAGGGTGTCAACCAAAAGATATACTGCATATTTTATTAATGGATACCGATTTCATACATTAAAATGTGATTACTCACGCAAGTCTCAAAATAGTGGAGTGACTTTATCAGCGACAACTGATAGTTTTGCTAGTGCTCGAGATAAAAATCCCATTGATGGAGAGGTTATATATTATGGTGCTATTCAAGATATCATTGAGGTTGATTATTACAATTGTTTTAGTGTTGTACTATTTAGATGTGATTGGTTTCATAATGAAATAGATGAATATGGGTTAACTCGTGTGTACTTCAACAAATCACGAAGTACGGATGACCCTTTTGTGTTGGCGTCTCAAATGCATCGAGTATTTTATGTGGCAGATCCAACCGAGAAGGATGTTTATTATGCAAGGAATAAAGTGCATGTTGATTTGTATGACTTGGAGGAAGAAAATTGTCCTAATATTGGAGATACATTTTGGAGAGAGCTAAGTGAAGACATTGGTCCCTCAGATAGATTATCCGATTATAACATGAGATGGTCAAGAGAAGATATTCCTGTTGATGTTGTTGATATGACATCTGATACTCAATTTTCAGAGGATACAACTATGGGAACGTCGGAAGAGGAGGATGACTTTGATGATACTGATTGGGATTGGATGGATGCGGATGATTAAATAAATAATTTCTGAATGTCTTGTAAATATATATTTATCATCGTTTTATTTTATTTCGAGTGAGTGATAAATGTCCTTCCCTTAGAAATACATGTTTCTTTTATTCTTTTTTCTTAAAATTATATTCTGATTTGTTTCTTAGAAATACATGTACCTTATATTGTGCTAAAAATGATCTGATTCTTATTCATATATATCGTTTTGACAGATTCGATAGTCATGAGGAAGGAGGAGACTTCAAAACAAAACAATAAAGGAAAAGGAAAACAATATGTCCAAGTTGGAACACTTACATCTATGGCTTACAAAAGGGTTTTCTCACTGAGATCAAAAGAGAATGTTCAATCTATTCTGCCGCGAAATTCCTCTACTCTTGTAGCACAAACTTTACAAGAAGAATTGCGACAAGTGCCTCAGAATTCTTGTACTTTGAAAGCACAGTCTAAAAAGGATCAAATGCCTCAGAGTTGTTCCATTCTAAAAGCAAGATCTATGCTGAAATCACAGCAATATGTGCCTCCGATTTTGTCCACTTTAAAAGCACAAGTTGTGCAGGAACAAGTGCAACAAGCACCTATAAATTCTTCTACTGTAGTAGCACAAGTTTCAGAGAAACAGTTGCAACATATACGAAGAGAATCTCCTACTGTAGAGGCACACGATATACAGGACCAAGTGCAACAAGAGACACAGAATTTGGAAGAAAATAACCTATTAGGAGAACTAGTAAAAACATATAAATTCACTTCTAAATATTTTAATGTATTGGAATCGTAAAATCAGTTAACATTGCTGATATGTTGTTTAACTTTTCTTCATATTATTGTAGGCCTTGTGACTCAAAAAAAGAAAAGAGGCAGTACAGTAATGCAAAGTGTACATGGGCAACAAGAGCGTAAGTTGGTCGTGTTGAATAGGTACAATCAACCCATTGGTCCTACTAATGTCGTTGTAACCAAACCAATACCTCGCTGCTACATTGAGGTCTTTCTATTCAATAGTTGCCCCAACCTCAAGCCACTTCGGAATACCGTCTGATATCAGAGGGGCCAACCATTTCTTCATGTTCTCCAGCGTTTTTGTCTAGATCATGTGCTGACAGTCATCATCAATATCATTTTAGCACTTCAGGACTGCATTGATAGCATCACTATCACACTTTACTTTTCTACCTCTGAAAACCACAGGGTCTACCGGCTTGAATTTGGCAGCCAGCTTCTTTCCTTGTGGTACCAGGGTACTGTAGGTACTGTATAATTCTCGTACCTAATTTGGAATGTACGACCCACGGGAATTAGTGAATAGTTGGAATCTATGTGACCTCAGGCAGCTCATGATCTCAGGTGCATGTATATGACATCATCAGTAGACAACCTCTTCTCCTCTATGATGGTCCTCAATCCCTCAGTTTTCAGTCTATTCATAGACCGGGGAGGAGGTCCCTGTACCGGTGGTGCTAGGACCACAACCTGTGCAGGAGCAGGAGGAGTAGTGGTGGCCTAGGGAGTCCTGATCCTACACTGATCATTAATCCTTTTGGATCTCAACTCCCCTCTCTGGGCTGCTAGTAGCTCATCTTCAGGCATAGAAGGTGTAGGCTGATCCTCATGTTGCGCACCCTCACACTCAGAAGTGGTGAGGTGAGTGGCATAGATGTCGTCATTGTCGGAGCTAGCCTCCGGTGACACAGGTGCCATGCCCTTTCCTTTTCCCTTCCCTCCTATGGTGGGAAGCTTGGCAGCCTTAGCCTTGGATGCAGTTGCATCCTTATTGATCTTGATTCCCTTGGCCCTCTTGCGGGGCAGCATGTCTCTACCTGCTACTTTAGGTCTAGCCATATCTGGAAATCATCGAGGAAAGTTAGAATCAGTTGAGACAAAAGTGCAGAAAATAGTTGCAGACAGACTCACGAACCGGTCGGCGAGTCACCGAATCACTTTGGCGAGCCAGATCGAGCTCGCCGAAAGGATTGGCTTCAAATTTTCTCAGACAAATAGCATGTCGGCAATGGGAAGAGCCTTTCGCCGAATCACCGACACTATTCGGTGAGCAAGGACTAACCCGCAGAAAGTTATAGTGTTTTTTAGGGGTTAGGGGCGCTGAAAGGGCGATCAAGAATGACAATCGGCGAGTCACTGAGTTCACTCGGCGAACTCAGGCTTCTCGCCGAAAGTTATAGAACTTAACTTCTAATTTAGCATGAAAATAAAGGGGATCTAGTGAGATTCGGGGAACTGCTGAGTGGTTCGGCAAGCACGACTCAACTCACCAAACTACCCAACGTGCTTACTCTCAACCCCGATTTCCAAATTCAACCCCGCAGCCCCCGGAAAAAAAATCAAAACATGCACTCATTCAATCTAACTTAGACCCATTACACCCATGCCCCCGGGATACTCCAACTTTTCCCGATTTGGCCAAATTTGGCCATTTGACAACTTTTGCACTTAAGAATAGCGTCAACCGCTCCATCATTGAGAAAAATACATCATTTGGCACAAATGCGAGTTTCTCTGACATCACCCGACTAGACCCAACAACATTTTAGCACAAGCCAACAACTTAGACCAATTTTAAGCACAAAATTTTGGGAAACCAACAATATGGCATTTTATGCATGATATTCGAATTCAAACAAGCACACAAGCACCAAAAATAATAAACTCAGAGAGGCCCAGCATACATCACTAAGATGAGATCAATTGCAAATGAGTAAACATTACTAATTACAAGTTTGGGGTTCAGAAAACCAACCTATAATGCCGAATAAATTAGTTGAAAAGCTAGGCCGCAAAGAAATCCAAACCCGAACACACAATCAATGACCAGAAAGCGATAGAAATGCAAAAATTATGGAAAATAAAGTGCGGGTGTGAGTTTGGAAAGGTGGAAAGTGAGGGAATGTGAAAGATTTTGAACTTTTGAACTTTTGGCCTTTAAAACCGTCAAGTTCTAGCCCATTCGGCGACATAAGTTTTTCTCGCGGACCCACTCGGTGACACACCGAGTGGGCACTTACCTGACCGAGTGGGCACTTACCTCACCAAGTTTTACAGGACCTCCTGTTAATGTGGGGGTCAGAACGGCGGATTAAGTCGTGATCGCCAACTAATTCGGCAATATGTCGATTAGCTCCTTAGCTCGCTGAGTTTTATAGACTCAAACCCTAGAATTTCGTGAGTCCAACGGTGGTCCAAGTCGGTTTCGATGACCTCTTCGGAGGGTTGCCGATTGGACTTTTTACTCGCCAACTTGCACTTTTCGAACACGTTCTACACGTCAACCTGAAAAATCAACACACGCTCATTTCTAAAACAAAATAAAAGCAATAAAACTTGGGTTGCCGCCCAAAGAGCGTCTTAGTTAACATGGTGGCATGACGCAATTCCCCACTTAGGTTTTATTCTTTGGGTTTACCTCAGTGTCACTAATAAACCCTTTTCTTGGTCTTGGGTAGAAACAAGATAACATATGACCCGATTGGGTCTCCAGTAGCATTTTTTTTGGACTTTCATGAGTTGGGTAGTGCTGCAATGGTACCTTAAATCTTAGCCACAACTCATGGATAGTCTCACCCTCCGCTTGCCTGAAACTTAGGATGTTATCCCTAAAAGTCATCATTTTCAAAGGAAGATACTCCATTAGGTCACCGTTGCAACAAGACATGCTCCTTTATTCTGCTCTACTATACTCCAAAAACAGAAATTCTGCCCAATAAAAGCACTTCATGTCGCAACTTAGATTTGAAACAGAAAATGGCCAAAATGGAATTTATATCCTTCATAAAAGATGTAGGTACATCTCTTAAGCTTGCAAATAATCAAGAATAACCGCAAAATATGCTTTGTACAAAACGATATAATCAAAACACTAACAGTTGAACATACAGGATTTCAAATTCCAGAATCTGGACAGAACATGTCATATGTTGAGTCCCTTATTTGGTAGTCATAAAAGCTAAATTAGAGTTTACTATAAACAGAAGAGTTGTAGGTATAGGAATCAACTTTCCAAATCATATTTATTCACCGAAAAAGGAGTTATACAGAATGAGAAATTCTAAAAGTACTAAACACTACTGAGCTAAATAAAACAAGTTTTAATTACTCACCAAAAGGTATGATGTCTCGACTTCCAGCTAGAAGGACCAAGGTTTTCTCTTGTGATTTTGATGAACAACTAGTTAGAAAATGTTCTTAGGTTCTTGGGCTTTAGTTCAAACGAAAATCACAAGAGGAGCTGTGATAATATAGTCTTAAGAGTGATGCTTAGTCACATATACAACTGTCACTAGAAGGTGCTGCCCCAAATTATTTTGTGCTGCCCAAAATGTATACATATACACCTATATGTATATAATTGATACCAACACTTTCAATTCATATGAAATTTTAATTAGAAAAATTACGTAAATACCCCCATACAAAACCTTAAATTACGAGCACAATTTATTTTAAGCAAGGTTGCAAATATCACAAAATTTCAAGTTCCCAAAATAAGAATAAACATATTGTAGTAATTAAGAAATGATGCATCGACATACAAGAGTTGGTCTAATATTTTAGGGGTGTTACAATCCACGTGTAGTAGCCCTTTGCCCACTAGCTTGATTAGCTCCATTTGTACCTGCTACCTGGGTGTTTTTAGGTCTTGCACCTCTATTAGTTTGAGGAGGTTTGACAGAAGGCTTATGAACTGAGCCTTCAGTTCTCAACGATGGAGCATTATTAGGATTAGGACAATCCTTCACTTTATGATCAAAGCTCCCACAATTGAAACATGCACCAGAAGCTCTCCTGCAAGTACCATAATGATTCTTTCCACATTGTGGACAAGTGGGAATACGAGGCTTGCCTTGGCCCTAATTTGGAGTGCTAACTGTAGAAAATTCTGATCTGTTTTGCCTTTGTTGAGGTGGCCTGTTATCACTACCAGCCTTAGAATTATCAAACCTTCCCCTTTTGGATGGACCCCCAAAATATGGTTTAGGCTTTCGGAATCTGTTCTCATTTCTACTAGCTTCTTCTTTATCAAGTCGTTCCCAAGTAAAAGCAGCAGACACTAACTTACAAAATTTCTCATGTTGCAGGATCGCCACATTCTTCCTAATGGAATCATTTAAACCGTCTTTAAACTTCCTGCACTTGTCTTTTTCCTCTTTAATAATACAACCAGCATAGCGAGAGAGCCTTAGAAACTTCTGTTCGTATTCAGCAATAGACATGCCTCGTTGCCTTAGATTCAAAAACTCATTTTTCTTTGCATCACAATAAGCAGGTAGGACATACTCCATACGAAATTCCCTAAGAAAATCATCCCAAGTAAGAATAGGAGGTTTTTCCTTGGCATTCGGAACACTTACCCACCAATTGTAAGCATCATTTTGTAATAGTGAAATAGCATACTTAAATTTTACAACATCTGAACACTCTAATTTCTCAAATACCCTCTCTGTGCGATCAAGCCATTGTTCAGCATCAGTGGGATCGACAGTGCCTTCAAACTCCACTCCACCGATTTTCCTCATTTTCTCAAAGTTAATCCCGTGGGGATCATGCATCGATTCAGCCATGTGGTGGAAGAATTCAGCCATTTGTTGAAAATGAGGATTCATGGTTTAAGTACCATGACTCATGTGAGGATGTGGACCAACTCTTACACCCTAATGGTTTCCCACTTTAGAACCACTAGTGTGGGGAACATACTGATTCGAGATATGTTCTCCAACCCCTTCCAGTGCATGAGGTTAGGAAACAGAGGCACCCGAACCTTCACGAGCAGCTTCCATAGGTCGGTCAGAAGAAGTGGCCATGACTTAATTCTTTCAAAAGGAAAGATCACATTGCATTAGGGATATGTACTTGGTGCATATGCACTCTACATGCAATAAAAAACATTATAAACCATGTAATTGACCAAATAATACAAATAAAACCTTTTTCGAAAGTGAACAAGTATACAAGTAATTCAAATCAAAATTCCTAGAACCACAAACCTAGGCTGTGATACCAACACTTTGAAGCAGCCCTTTTTAAAGAGACTTAACTTATACTTGCGACACTCAAAAGCGATTAACAAGGGCATACTGATTTTAATCTAGTAGAGGGATTAGATGCATAATGACCTCCGAAAAGTAATTTAAGCAAATAACCGATGAGCTTTTCATGTTTATATAATATCCTCACACTCAAGGATGAAATAACAAGAATATTACAAGCTTCCGAGTAATGAAATCAGCCGGTTCATGCTTCACACAAACATTCGAAAGTAATAGTAGATTTAGGATATTACAAGACTTGGGTTTACACACCACAAAAAGAACAAAACATATAGCCATATATATATTACAAATTCATGGTGACATGATCAAATCAGCCCTCAAAATCCCATGTAAATATACAACACATAGAATATGTACAAGTCCCAAGGTTTATACAAAATATAGATGCCTATATGCAAATGTGATCTTCCTTAAGGCTCTCAAAACATCCATCTCCAATGGCTAGCTTCAAGCATCATCTCGAACAGCCCCTATGATAGAAACAACTATCGCTAAGCATATAGCTTAGTGGTGTAAAACCTATAGGTTTGGAGCCCTCAAATTCAGCAAGTTATCATTCTCAAGTCAAGGGCAGCATAATTGAACATAATAAATAAATCAAGTGAACAATATATAAAGAGTATCAAGTTTTATATTTAAAGATTCAAATGTCAAGAACGCTCATAGCACAGTTTTCCAAGAGATTCAACAACAAGGCTCGCCCAATATATACATCATCTCGTTACACCAAGCACAAACAGGTATCGAGAAGGGTCAAAACCCAATAATCAAGAGAACCAAGAACCATATTAAAATTGCTTTCTAGTTCGTACTTAAAATGGACAACTTTCATTCTTAAAACGGACTAAAAATCCAGAGTCAAGATGGTAAATGATCTGAATCAAGAGGCATGCCAAGAGTGACAAAGTCATAGCCACAAGGAGGACAAGGTCCCAACAAGAGTGCCAAGTGATCAAACAATCCGTACAAGTGGGCGAGTTACACAAGCGTCTTTAATGTATTAAAGAATACCAATACGACAATGCAAAGTGACAAGAGGTAACCAAGGTACCAAAGTAAACTTTCAGATATACCAGCAGGTAAAAAGAGTACAAGTATAAGTTTATACGCAAACCTCAGTTCTTTAGCACAAAAACAGTCAAACACAACTTCACGAGTTCAAATCGTAAACCAACCAACGTATCAAAGTCTTCAACTTGTACACGAGGATATACAACCTTAAAAAATGAATTCAATAACTTATTTACTTTATAGTATCTCAATAATGATGGCGTAACATAGGGCTATCATTACAAGTAAGCCTAGCCTGTACAAATACGACTATACTCCAAAAACAGAAATTTTGCCCAATAAAAGCACTCCATGTCGCAACTTAGATTTGAAATAGAAAACGGCCAAAATGGAATTTATATCCTTCATAAAAGATGTAGGTATGTATATCTCTTAAGCTTGCAAATAATCAAGAATCACCGCAAAATACGCTTTGTACAAAAAGATATTGTCAAAACCCTAACAGTTGAACATACAGGATTGTAAATTCCAGAATTTGGACAGAACATGTCATATGTTGCATCCCTTATTTCGTAGTCATAAAAGCTAAATTAGATTTTACCATAAACGGAAGAATTGTAGGTATAGGAATCAACTTTCCAAATCATATTTATTCACCGAAAAAGGAGTTATACAGAATGAGAAATTCTAAAAGTACTAAACACTACTGAGCTAAATAAAACAAGTTTTAATTACTCACCAAAAGGTATGATGTCTCGACTTCCAGCTAGAAGGACCAAGGTTTTCTCTTGTGATTTTGATGAACAACTGGTTAGAAAATGTTCTTAGGTTCTTGGGCTTTAGTTCAAACGAAAATCACAAGAGGAGCTGTGATAATATAGTCTTAAGAGTGATGCTTAGTCACATATACAACTGTCACTAAAAGGTGCTACCCCAAATTATTTTGTGCTGCCCAAAATGTATACATATACACCTACATGTATATAATTGATACCAACACTTTCAATTCATATGAAATTTTAATTAGAAAAATTACGTAAATACCCCCATACAAAACCTTAAATTACGAGCACAA
>JAJOOF010008032.1:0-22699 GCA_029582545.1 Solanum lignicaule | reverse complement strand
CAACAATGAATTTAGATGCAGCTAAATACACAATAAAAGACAGAAACATGCACAAACTCCTTGAGAGGTCAGCTAAATGATAGAGAAAAGAAACATTCACAAAACTTTAGCAGCTTTGAACCTGAAATATAAATATTACTGCATGAAAAATAGATTTTGATCTGGTAGTAAGATTCTCGCTTAGGTTGAAATATGTCCCAAGTTCAATTCTCAGAATTGCCCCTTTGATTATCTAGCCCTAGTGTCGCATGGAGGAAAATTGTTTAATGTGAATTTGGTACAACAGAATAGCAGATGAGAGAAACAAAAGCTTCATAAATGTGATACCAACTACTGAGATTTATACATGGTTGTGTTCGTACATTTACATCAAATCTGGTGATGATTTGACTATATTATGACCAAGAATAACAGATTGATTGGGTATTTGATTTGATTTTAAGTTTTGTTTCACACACACATATATATATATGGAAAGTATAAGAATGCTTTATTATTACACGAGATATCTTATACAACAATATACCCAATATAGTCCAACAAAGTGAGGACTGAGGAGGATAGAGTGTATGCACACATTACCTCTACCTCACGATAGAGAGGTTGTTTCTGATAGACCTTCGGCTCAAGAAAAACAATCCACAACAATCCCAAAAAAAGAAGCAACAGCAGTACAAGAAGCAACAGATAGTAACAGAACAGAAACTACAAAAAACAATACACTAATCGGGGTATAAGAAACAAGATACAGTAACAGAAATCGAAAGACAAGATACTACAAGAGCAATACTACAACTAATTATAAACTGACAACAAGACAACACACGACTACCTACTAACCTTCTATCGTAATTTGTGTCCTCCACACCCTCCTATCTAAGGTCATGTCCTTGATAAGCTGAAATTGCACCATGTCCTGTCTAATCACCTCTATCCAATACTTCTTCGATCTACCTCTACCTGTCTTGAACCATCCATAGCCTACCTCTCACACATCTGGGATATCCATGCATCTTCTCTTCACACAAGATATCTTATGAATAAAATATTGAGTGTTGATAAAGAATTACATTTTATTAGTTTGCGTTCAATACCTTCAATTAATATATATTTATATGTGTCATGATATACATTTATTGACCGTATCCTAGCAGCCGTATCCGCACTTGGGTCCATACCCCCAGATCCTAACACTAGTACTAACAGCTTGACAATCCAGCTAGGCACAGCCAGGTCAGGCCCCATTGTACTGTATTTTCTAGTCAAACGGCAGGTCCAGGCCAAGTTTGATAACACTGGTACTAAGATGCCGCCCATAGCTAGACTGTCTAGTCTCTGTTTCTAAACCTAATAAGCAACTACAACTAATGAGTCGAGATAACAGACTTGCTATACTACACATCATTGGAATATTTTGCAGAACTTGCACATATCTTTTGTTGTACCTCTGTTTAACAGAAACATGTGTACATTTCTCAATATGTCATTCTCAAAATGCAAGGGAAGCAAATCATCCACATTGAATTCATCTTTTACCATAAACTGAAAAAATGTCCCAATACAGATAAAATGCATATATACCTGGCATGGATCACACTCTAGGCGTTTCTGATCTTCTTTGAACCGTGTCCCTCCAACTAGTGTCTGCACACCAATGCCTTCATGGTACTTTAACAACACATTAGCTTCAGCAGCTATCTGACTAGCAAGTTCTCGCGTGGGACAGAGAATAAGTACATCTATTGGCGGGACCCTTTGGGCACTCTTTTTACGTGAGGCCTTCAGAACTGTTTCAATGGCTGGAAGCTGTTGGCCTTTAATAGAAGTAATAAAAGAACAAGGAAGTGAAAGATGCAAATAATCTGCAGGGAATCACATAAAAGAGAAGAAATAATTTACCAAAAACGCAGCACTTTTGCCTGTGCCTGTCCTTGCTTTAACTAAAGCATCCTTTCCTGTAATTGGCAAAAGCAAAAGTGAGAACTAGTTCATTCATAAGAGATACTAGAGGTCCAATCTTGAACCTGCTCATCAGTTAAACTTGTTCCAAAACAAACATCCTACACACACTGGATTCATATTTTCAGACAGCACAAGGCTCGAAAAATCAAGGAATGAAACATGACACTCATTTATCAAGACTGTTCATATGATGAAAAACTAAATGTTTACAGCAAATTAATATCTAAAATATTTTAGTATTAGTAATAACATACCCTCAAGACAAGCAGAAAGTGTTGCCTCTTGCACTTTAGTCATTTGCACATAACCTGCTGCAGTAAGGGCCTTGACTGTCAAAGGAGATACATCATATTCATCAAACCTAATCGATCATACGCCACAGTGTCACTGAAATATCATTAAATATGAACATTTTGCAATGTCTAGCGGCACACTGAAAAATCATTTCTTACCTTTTAGAGCTAAGTATTGTTTCCTTCTCGTCTTCTTCGGTTTCAATTTTCTGCATACTCCGCCCTTTAACCTCCTTCCTTATTGCCGCGACATGCAGTGATAAATCATCTTCATCTTCCACAAACTTCAATGGAACTCTCTTCTTTGTCTTCATATCATACTTTCCTAGAGCAGCACTACTCATCATCTTTACACTCCCTCTTCTACGTCTTTCCTCCTCATCCTCATCCACCTCAGTATCTTCATCATCGTCTTCATCAGTTGACTCCTCAGCTTTCGGTCGAAACCTTGGCCATTTTGTTTTTCGCTCATCACCCTTCACCACCAATCCTACTGATCTCGACTTATCCTCACTTTCCGAACTCTCATTTCTAGTAAAATCCAATTTCCTCAACCTATTCCCATTCATTCTATCTACAGAATAGCATCTAAAATTCAAAAATCCATTCAAATTATTCACATTTCTATTCTCAGTATTACCCAACCTCCATCCAAACATTAAAAATTTGTTTTGTCTTGAACAAGCTGGATTTCTAGTCCTACAATTTTCCGCAAAAACATCCCTAACATTCGTACAAAAATGTCTAGCTTGCTGAAAACTGTAACTTCGAGGAACATCACTAAACTTAGTATCTCTCAATTTCCGCAAATCAATAGACTCACTAATACCTTGGCTTTGTTGATTTATCTGAGGAATATTAACCGGTCCGTCATCTTCATTCCACAAATCCTCAGCACCTTCCTTCATGAACCGATCAGCTAGACCTCTAATATGGTCTTGTGGTGAAACAGGGCTATAGTTAGGCTGTTGTTCATTGCTCAAATTCGATTGTTCACCAGAAGAAGTGAGTTTAGCTCGGATTTGAGATCGGATTCGAGCCTGATAAAGCTGCTTCTCTTGATCAAGGAGTCGGTTTTCCTTGTCGCGAGCTTTCTTCTCGTGGAGGCGCTTCCATTGCCATTTGTTGAGACCGCCGGGGAAAGTACGGGGACCGCCGCCCATTGAACGGAAAATAGTGAAACTGTGATGAAGAAATTTGGAAGCTTTTTGATGAAGAAAGAAATGGTGATACTGATTCATTTGCTGAAAGAAAATTGGGGATTTTGGGTTTTAGTTAGGGTTTAAGCCTTAAGGAGGAGATGTACTTTGACCCCTTACTTTTAATATAATTACATTGACACCCTTAATTTATTTATTCTTTTCCCTCGTTTTAGGAAGGATCAATAGTGTTCTTATTTACCCTCCAGTGTAACTCGAACTCTTAGGGTCATTTGCTACATGGATAAGGAAAATAATCTAGAGATATCTCATGTTTAGTTTGAGATATTAGTTATTCATGAGAGTTTTTTTTTAGGATTGTGGTATCTGAGCTAGCTTTCGCGCATCTCAACTAATTTCATGGGATACCTAGCATCTCTTAATAGCAACATGTACCAAGTAACTTTGTCCACCAAGACAAGGACATATGAGAAGAAATCTTCACCCAGTATATTTATCTCAGCTAGAATTTGAACATGAAATTTCATAGCTCTTAATCACTTCATTGACTATTATAGTACTATGTCACGCTCTTGGGTTTACTAGGTCACACCCTTGAGTGTCTAATTTCGAGATTATTCTATCCCACCATTCGTATTAAAAATATGAAATTATTATCTCATGGATGTCTCATCTAATGAAATATCCTTACTTATCTCATTCCGCATATTAAGCAAATCTTTAAAGTATTTTAAATTAAGTAAACATTCATTCATTACGGTTTAACTTTTATATGTTGTTACCATTCAATAATTAATTACAAATATAGCCAAACTGTTTAATTATTATAAGTGTAACCCGTAGATGAGCTTATGCATTCAATTTTCAGTCTCTTTGCAGGTATTTTGTTAGTACTACTTTGTTACTATTTTTCCTCCATCAAAAAATTTGAACTTTGGACCTAACATAATGATATTGATCTTAATAATACTTTCTTTTGTGGATTTGGACTATTTTTTCTTCTGTATTTTATCTCAGTAAGAAGAACGCGGGTGCAAAATCAAATCGATCAATAAATCGAATTGAAAAAAATGTAATTTGTTTATTGCTATTCGGTTAATGGTTTTTAGCGATTTTAGTAAAAAAATAATTTTGGGTAATCAATTTGATATTGATTTTTTAATATTGGATTATTGGGTAAACCGATAACTCATTAAGACTGTAGTAATTTACTCATATACCTCTAGCCGTACTTTAAGGGAAGTTTTGTCCTGTCCGCTAGGACTAAGCTATTCGTTTCACTAACGAACACCTTTCGGTGCTTGTTCACTCATTTATTCCGTTCGTTGGGGAATGATCTGATAGATATACATCGAAATCAATCTACAATCTACTTAATATAATTAATATATAATATAGATGAAATTAATCTTTGATCTAGAATCAAAGAAAAATAATAAATGGCTCTTATGGTGTGCCTTGGAAGAAAGGTTGCTCGGTAGAGGAAAGGAATAACAAATTATTCCGATAATTCGTTGCTATATTTGTCATTTAGCCTTCAATTCACATTATTGTCCTTGCTCTTTTATTTGTGTAGCTATAGTTCTTTTTAGAGTCTAGAGACAAAAGGGCAACAAAATTGATCAAAATTTTCAAAAGGACAAACAATTTAAGGATGAAACCAAAAGGAGCGAAGTTGATACGTGTTGACAGCGTCAGAGTTATAGGGTAAATTGAACATGACAATTTGTGTCTTACGAGGCTCAAGTTGACGTTATGCGCCTTACTTTTTAAAAAGGCAACTGACTTAAAAAAAATTGATATTCCTTTTTCATTATTATATAGTTATTTTAGTTATTTAACATTTTTCCCAATTTCATTCATGTAATTTACACATTGTTTGAATGATTGTACTATATTGTTAGTCTAAATACAATATACTTGATTGTTTGTAAAATTCTATTGTATTTTAAAAAACATCATAGTGTTTGTTTTTAACATTCTTTCCAATTTATTTTTATAGCGCTTTAACTTTTTAATTCTTATAATTTATACTAGTTACGATAGTCAGTATTGTGCATGGATCCAATAACATTAAATTTTATAGCAATTTATTATTCTTTTTATAATATTTGAAATAATATTTATATTTGAATGTGCTATTATTTTAAAGTCAATTAGAAAACAAACTTTAAATTTAAAGTTAGAATTTTCATAGCCAAATGTGAATCGTAATTTTATAGCTGAACGTATAACTTAATATTAAATGGGAATGAGAGACCGCACAAGTAAATTTTTATCTTTTTTTATGTCAACAAAAAGAACACACAGTTGTTATAACAAAATCTCTTTAAATTTTTGAGTAAATATTTAAATTTTGAATTTCTTTGAATCAGTAAAATTGATAGATTTTTTAGTGTTACAATCTCTACTTAAATCAGTATGATCTTTTCAGGAAGAATATAAATAAAGCAAGATTTCGACCAGACACGTATCGAAGGAGCAAAGGAGGAGGTAGCAATAGCATTAGCAGGAGCAGCAGGAAGCGAACGAAAGTGAGCTTGTTCTCGAATCAGCGCACTAGGAATCGAAGATTAAAGATGATTTCCGACAAACGCACATTCATAGACTATTAACAAGATAAGGTGAGAAAGATATTGAATGAGTTTAAAGAGCATTTATCTAAGCTAAGCCCAGTTAATCCTACTATCTTCAGGAACTAAGTCTAACCTCTTACAAGTCTGAAGTACATTTTCTTGGTTTGATCGGATAGAATTTACGTCGATTTGTAATTCTCTCTTTTCTCCCTTTGTTCGTTTATAAAATATAGAATATATAAGGGTAAGTAGTCATATTCAGAAGAGTTTTTCAATATATAATACTCTTTTGTAGTAATTATATTTGAAGTCATGTACCTTTTCTTCTTAATTGCACCAAGTTTTTATGAAAAGCCAAGTTAAGAATTAAGATAGATTTATTATGAGGAAAGATAATTTTAAGGGGATAATTGTATTTTATTTTGGAGGAGGATAAATTATACTTCCTTTATTCAGTTTTACTTGTCTAGTTTAACTTATGTACATTTCTTAAATAATAATGTAGAATATTTTCTTAGAATGTTCAATAATTAATCATGTGTTTTTGTCGTGGTATAGTCTTAGTTGATGTGTCAAAATAAAAATCGAAGCCAATAATTATTGAATTTGAAAACCACAATTTTATTGAATGAATTCTCCCTAAGTTCATTTTAAATTTTGAATACAATCTTACTTGACTAAATTATTCTGTTCTTTAATTAGCGTGGTCTTCAATAATTAGTGGGTTTAAGTAAAATGTACCATGTAAACAATTTTTATATTATGAAGTCATTTTCACGTATTGTAATAGGTAATATATTTATTTTTAAGTTTCAAAGTTTACATTTAAAAAATACCAACATATGTAGATATTCTTTGTACGACTGAATATAGTGTAAAACATCGTCAACACTATACACTGATAAATGGAGTACAAATTGCACGTACAAAGCACGTCCACATATGTTATAAGGTCTTCTTTAAATGTAAAATTTGAAATCTTAAAAATAAATATGTTATCTATTACAACAAGTAAAGATAATCTGATAATAAAATTTTTGTTTATGCTAACAATACATTTTACTTAAATCCATTAATTAATGAAGATCATGTTGATTAAGGAAAAAAAATGCTTGAGTCAAGTAACATTGTATTCATAATTTAGAATGAACTTATGGAGAATATAACTCATTCAAAAAATTTAACAGATCATTTTTGTGTGCACATTCAAAAATTATGGAAGAATGAAGAATCTAAGATGAAGTATATAGAATAATCTTTTCATAATAAAACCTATTATTTAGTATGTAACACACTTTTATTTTTAGTTTGTCTAAAAAAAATGTCATATTGGTGTCCGAGCTAGCTTTCGCGCATCTCGACTAACTTCACGGGATACCTGTCATCTCTTAATAACAACATATATCAAGTAACTAATTTGTCTACCAAGACTAGGACATATGAGAAGAAATCACTCGATATTTTTGTCTCCACTCGAATTTGAACATGAGATTTCATTGCTCTTAATCGCTCCATTGACTATTATAGTACTGTCACACCTTTGGATTCACTAGGTCACACCCTTGAGTGCTAATTCCGAAATTATATGATCCCACAATTTGTTTAAAAATATGGAATTACTATCTCATGGATATCTCATCTAATAAAATATCCTTACTTATCTCATTTCGCATATCAAACGACTCTTACCGTATTTTAAATTAAGTAAACATGCTATTCATTACAGTTCAACTTTTATATGTTCTTACCATTCAATAATTAATTCAAATATGTCTTTAATTTAAATATAATTGCTACACCTTTTGATGATCTAACTTACAAATATAGCCAAACTGCAGGAAGAACGAAAATGTATTTTGTTACTATTTTTCTTCCATTAAAAAAATTTTGAACTTTGGACCTAACATAATGACATTGATCTTAATAATACTTTCTTTTGTGGATTTGGACTTTTTTTTTCTTCTGTATTTTATTGCACTAAGAAGAATGCGGGTCTAAAATCAAATCTATCATCAAATCGAATAAAAAAAATATTATCGGTTTATTGCTATTGGATGAATGATTTTTAGTGGTTTTTTTTTTTTTTAAAAATGACCAGGTTATCCATTTGGTTTTGATTTTTTAATATTGGTTATTGGGTAAACCGATAACTCATTAAGACTATAGTAATTTACTCATTTACCCCTATTCAGTACCTTAGTGGCTGCTATATTTGTCTTTTAGCATTCAATTCACATTATTGTCCTGGTTCTTTTATTTGTGTTGCTATAGTTCTTTTCAGAATTTGAAGCCAAAAGGGTAATAAAATTGATCAGAATTTCCAAAAGAGCAAACAATTTAAGGTTAAAACTAAAAGGACAAAATTGTTGGTACGCGTTAACGACGTCAAAGTTATAGGGTAAGACACATGACTTGTGCCTTACAAGGCTCAAGTTGTCATGTGTTTGATAAGACATGGTGTTATGCGTCTTACCTTTTAAAAGGCGACTGACTTGAAAAAGATAATTTAATATTCTTTTTCATTATTTATATAGTTATTTTAACATTTTTTTCGATTTCATTCTTGTAATTTACACCTTGTTTGAATGGTTGTACTATATTGTTAGTCTAAATATAATATTTGTTTTGATTGTTATTTAAATTCAATTGTATTTTAAAAAACATCGCAGTGTTTGTTTTTAACATTCTCTCCAATTAATTTTTACAGTCCTTTAACTTTTTAATTCTTATAATTTATACTAATTACGATAGTTAGTGTTGTGCACAGATTCAATACCATTAAATTTTATAGCAATTGATTATGCTTTTTTATAATATTTGAAATAAAATTTATATTTGAATGTGCTAATTATTTTAAAGTCAATTTGAAAACCCAAACTTTAAATTAAATTTAGATTTTTCACAATCAAATGTGAATCGTAATTTCATAGCTGAACGAATAACTTAACATTAAAAGGGAGTGACCGACCGTACAAGTAATTTTTTATCTTTTTTATGTCAACAAAATGAACACACAGCTGTTCAAACAAAAATTTCTTTGAATTTTTGAGTAAATATTTTAATTTTGAATTTCTTTGAATCAAACTTGTAAAATTGATAGATTTTTTAGTGTTACAATCTCTACTTAAATCAAACATAAGTACATTTTCTTGGTTTGATTTGATAGAACTAAGCAATTCTCCCTTTTCCCCCTTCGTTTATAAGATATATACATATATGTAAGGGTGAGTAGTCATATGCAGAAGAGTTTTTCAATATATATAATACTCTTTTGTAGTAATTATATTTGAAGTCATGTACCTTTTCTTCTTAATTGCACCAAGTTTTTATGAAAAGCCAAGTTAAGAATTAAGATTAGATTTCTTATGAGGAAAGATAAATTTTAAGGGGGATAATTGTATTTTATTTTGGAGAAGGATAAATTATAGAGTATACTTTTTTTTTTTATTTAGTTTTACTTGTTTAGCTTAACTTATCCACGTTTCTTAAAAAATAATGTAGAATATTTTTTTAGAGTGTTCAATAATCATTTTTTTTTGTCGTGGTCTAGTCTTAGTTAATGTGTCAAAATAATAATTGAAGCCAATAATTATTGAATCTGAAAACCACAATTTATTGAATGAATTCTCCCCAAGTTCATTCTAATTTTTGAATACAATCTATCTTGACTCAATCATTATGTTCTTTAATTAGCATGGTCTTCAATAATTAGTGAGTTTAAGTAAAATGTACAATCTATATAAACAATTTTTATATCAAGTCATTTTCACGTAATAGGTAATATATTTATTTTTAAGATTCAAAATTTACATTTTAAAAATACTAACATATTTAGATATTCTTTATACGACTGAATATAGTGTAAAACATCGTCAACACTAAACACTAATATATGGTGTACAAATTGCACGTACAAAGAATGTCTAGATATGTTAGGTCTTCTTTAAATATAAAATTTGAAATCTTAAAAATAAATATGTTATCTATTACAACAGTTAAAGATAATCTGATAATAATTTTTTTGTTTATGCTAACAATACATTTTACTTAAATCCATTAATTAATGAAGATCATGTTGATTAAGGAAAAAAAATGTTTGAGTCAAGTAACATTGTATTCATAATTTAGAATGAACTTATGGAGAATATAACTCATTCAAAAAATTTAACAGATCAATTTTGTGTGCACATTCAAAAATTATGGAAAAATCTAAGCTGAAGTACATAGAATAATCTTATTTTCATCATAAAACCTATTATTTTGTATGTAACACACTTTTATTTTTAGTTTGTCTTAAAAAAAAGGTCACATTTTTATAAATATAAATAACTTCGCTTTAAATTTCTCGTTTTATCTACCTATGTTAGGTCTTTTTTGAATGTGAAAAGCAATCAAAAAAATGTCATATTTTTATAACTATAAATAACATGTCGTTTTAGGTGTGGAGGGTTAAAGGGTTTAGTGAGAGTGAGGCGTATTAGGAAGCCCTAAGCATAAGGAAGGTGTTTATAGGGAGAGAGACACAGACCTAATCCGAAGTGGGTTTTCCCTTTTATTTTTGTCTTTTGTTTTGTTATTTGATTTGGGCAATATGCCCAAATGAGTTGTCTTTTGATTTGCAGAATTATCACTAAAGTCTGGAATTTGAATTAATTTTTTTTTAGGAAAAATTACTAAAATACACGTCTTATGTTTCCCTTATTTCTAATATTCCCTTCTATTTCTAAAAACCTCTAAAATCTCTTATTTCTCTCTTAATTCTAAATTATTTTATAATGTATCCGAGTTACATATTATGTATCCGATTTGTTTTACTTTTTCAGGAATTAATGTAATTACAAACTAAATAGGGATAGATTATAATTTCATATTAAAAATATGTGATTCCTAAAATTTATACTTTTTTTTTATTAGTCACACAACTATACATAGAGTGTTTCAGATCATAAATTTCAATTATTATTTTTTTTTTTTAAAACTTTATTTGAAGTTAAACTTTCACCAACAACGTATATGACAACAAAAAATAAATAAAACAGAATATCAAAATATAGATGAAACTCTCAATTACCACAATAATCAAGAAAAATAACATGAATTTAAATCAAATCTAAGGAAAAAACACTCAATTCCTTTTTCCCTTTTTCTTTGGCCGAATTGAAGAAGTGGATGTTGTACTTTTAGTATGTTTTTTGAACCCTTATTGAAAATTCTGGCTCCGCCCCTATCTATAAGTGATCAAAATCCAGTTTAACTTTGCAAGTAGGTTTACCTGAATCCTTCACTTTTGCGCGTTCATCATCTATAGCTTTGACTTTAGCACGATAAATCATTCCCCGAGTGACAACACCAGAACGAATGTTTGCACCAGCCTCCAATTTGGCTTCGCTTTTTTCCCCAATAGACGACGACAACTCTACACCATGTGTAATATTCTTTGGTGGTGATTTGGTTTTCTCATTCTCAATTATAGCAACAGGCAATTTGAGTATTTCTTTGCCATTAGAGGTGTTTGTTTTTGCCTTATTTGCCCTTTTCTTCGGAGCCATGGAGAACAAAGCTTTTTCTTTTTTTTGTGTGTGATTCAATTGATACTACTCACCTATATATATAGAGAGAGAGAATTGTTTTTTTCTTTTATTAAGAAAATCAATCCATTCAAATGGTCAAAACAAAATTTAATGTGTTAGACTTTTGTTTTGATTTTAAGTAGCCTGGACACTATAAAAATTAAAATCAGTCAAACCTTTTTATAACAAAATCATTAATTTTAAGATGGCTATTATATTCTCATGTTGACCTTATACACTCTTAAAAAAGATGTAATTAGAAGTGTATAATTACTGATTAATCTTATTAATGATGTTTTGAAATTCTAAATTACTACTTTAGATAGTTATTTGAATTTAAGGGTATAAAGGGAAAAATGTAATAAAAATAGTATTTGACAATATAAATAAAAAAGAGATACATAAAATTTAGTGTTTCATTGTTTAATGCTATAAAAAAACAACAAAATTATTTAATGTTGATATGGACGTTGGAACTTTAGTGTTAAATCATATTCCTTGGTCTTAATTTGTATGACTTAGTTTGAAAGAGTGGAAATATTTGTTATCAAACTGTATAAGACATGAACATATACTATGGTATAAAAATTGTTAGAGCACATAGAACAAAATGGCCCATCTTATTAATATATATATATATATATATATATATATATATATATAAAATCACCTATGGTCTTTAATAATCATAAGAAGGCTACATGTTTCTCTAGATTGGTTTGAATATGTGGGAACTCCAAGACCTTATTTTAAAAATTATGGTTTTGAAATTCAATAATTATTCACTTCGATTTTTATTTTGACACACTAATATTTACGATAAAAATGCATGATTATTGAACACTCCAATAAAGCATTTTATATTATTTCTTAAGAGACGTACACAATATCATACTAGACAAACAAAACTGAACTAAGGAAGTATCACTTATCCTCCAAAAAAAAAGCAATGATCCCCTTGAAATTTATCCTTTCTCATAATAAATCAATCTTAATCCTTAACTTGGTTTTTCATAATAACTTTGTGCAATTAAGAAGAAGAGTTACATGACTTCAAATAATTACTTACAATAAATTACTTAAAATTTATCCTTTCTCATTGTCTTTGAATTCAAATGCCGCAGCATTAATGATGTATCCTTCTGAAGAAAAAGAACAAAAATAGATTATATAATTCTACTGTTTTTACTTTCACATTACAATAACTTATATTTCTTCTTTTTTAAGAAGATCAAAAATTCAAAATCAATTCATTTAAATGGAGAAAAAAAAATTAAGGTGTTATCATTTGTTTTGATTAAAACTAGCATTTTAGACGTCCAAAATTATGGGTTAAAATCAATGTATTCAGTTAAACATTTCTATAACAATATCATTGATTTTGAGATTTTACTAAATTAATCTTATTAATGATGTTTTGGAATTCTGAATTTGACTACTACTATTTTATCTAGTTATTTAATACTAAGAATATTACGAAAAAAGAAATACAATATAATTCTCTTGATTTAATTATTATTATTAAAGTATCAAAATAGTTTATCAAAATCTTTAGACCTATTATTGGTAATATTATAGATTCTATTTCTGTAAAGATGATTAGTTATTATATCATCAAAAAAGAAAAAGTTGTTGTAGACAAGTAATTTTATAAAAAAAAATTGTAGTATTACGAAGATGATTGATGTTAACGTGATGATATAAAAATTATTTATATTAACGATATATTTTACTGATTAATTAATGAAAATCATGCCGATTAAAGAAAAAAACTTTGAGTCAAGTTTGATTGTATTCGTAATTTAGAATGAAATCTATGGAGAATTCATTCATTCAAAAGATGTAACGTACAGATCAATCTTGTGTTTACATGCAAAAACTATGGAAGATGAAACACATAGAACAAAGTGGTTTATCTTAAAATTTTGATATACATGGAGCTCTCACCTTTTTGCTTTCTTAGTAATCGATTCAAACTGACAATCGGTTAGAAATTACAAAGAATGCTTACTATCTAAGTAACTCTCTTTTGTCATAGGTTTATTATAACCACTATTTTTTTTTTCTTAGTTGACTTCAATTATTTCGGACACCTTAACTAAAATTAGTACCTAAAAAAACATGATATTTGAACACTCCAATAAAGCTTTCAACAAGATATAAGTGAGTAAAGTTTGCTAACTTAATTCATTACGTATAATCTCTTTGGCACGATAATTCACAGCTAAAAATAATTAATTATTTTATGATGCACCACGATAGGCAATGATTCATTAGATCAAAAAACATTTTCATTCATCATCTATTTAAAATTAAATACAATGGCCCCTTTACAATTTATCGAGAAATCATGACATCTTATAATCATTTATAAATTAAACAGAAGAATATACTCTTATTAAATTTCTAATAACAAAGATTTCTCATAAAAATAAAAATCATCGTCAACTAAAATCCCTTGTTGGATTTTGGCTGTACTTGTGGGTCAGAATCCAATTTAGCTTTACCCCGGCGAGTCTTGATCGTGGAGTTCTCCACTTTTGTCCCTTTTTTCTCGATGCTACGGAGGACGAGGTGCTTCCCACCTCAAAAATTATAAGCAGAATATTATCAATCTCTTTAGTTTTGCCTTTAGCACGATAAATCATACCCCGAGTCAGAACACCAGAACTCTGCATCATTTTTGGTGCTGAAGAAGGCGGAGTAGAGATGGTTAATTTTGCTATCTTGAAATTGCGTGATCGAATCTGATTACCAGTCAATATGGGTTTTATATTTGCCTTTTTCTTAGATGAACGAGTGTTTGCACAAGGCCCCAATTTGGTTTTACCTTTTTTGGCACTGCGAGTAACAATGGTGTAGGACTCCATATTTGCCCTTTTCTTGAGAGCCATGGAGAAACAGAGCTTATAATTTTGATAATAAATGACTATTCACCAATCACCCTTTTATATATAGATATATATTGAAAAACTCTTTGAATTCAGATTATAATAACTTACATTTCTTCTTTTTTTAGAAGATAAAATATTCAATGAATCCAATCAAATGGGGAAAAATATTAAATGTGTTGTCTTTTGTTTGAGACTTTCAAAATTATTTAGTTAAAATCAATATACACGGTCTATAACAATATTATTGAATTCGAGAGTTTTTTGGTTGATATAATACTTTACATTTGTTTCATACTACAGTAAAACCTCTGTAAATTAATACTCGGTAAATTAATAATCTCTCTAAAATGATATTTTTCTTCGGTCCTGACTTGGACCAATAGAAAAAATCATCAATTTCGATAAGATAATAAGATAATATATTTCCAGAAAAGCCCTATATAAATATATGGTCCCATTAATATCATAAATTAATAATTCTTTAAAAGTACAAATATATCTTAGACAATTTAGTGAAATATGATTCTATTGTGTTCTGTTTTTTCTTAAAATTTAAATCTAGTTGAAGCTCATCTCTAACTTTTCTTTTTGCATCCAAGAGCTCCGGTGTTGTCTTTTCGAACTGCACTATAAAATTGTAAAGAGTTCTACATGCGATAAGTGTTTCCTTACGCGTAACTGGTTCCAAAGGTATAATATCACCTTCAACTTCACCATCAACATTGCTTTTTCCGATGGTATTCACTATTTCTTCTAAGTTCTGAACCTCTGAACATGTATCACTTTCATCCGGATAATCCAATAGGTTATTGACATCCATTTTACTGTGGTAACCAAGATCATTAATCATAACCTCAAGTTCATGAATTACGTTTCACAAGTAGGTTCATTCAAATTCTCTGAGATTGCATCCCCCGAACGAATTTTACAATGTCGAAAACAATTTGCTATTGTCTCTTGCTGAACATTTGTTGTCCAAACAGGGATTGCAAAATTGATAGCATCCAAAACATTAATCTTTGCTGGATCAGTGTGTCCCACTTCATTGCCTTCTAATATCCTACGATAAAATATGTTCGATAATGCATCTTGAAAGCTCTTATTATCCCAGCATCACAAGGTCGAAATTAGTAAGATACAATGATTTTGATGTATTTGTTGTACTTTATGTATAATATCTTTTTTTATGTGAAATCAATAAATATGATGCATAAATTAGTAAGATACAATGATTTTGATATAATCAAAATTAACCTTCATTAAATCTCAAGCCATTCTTTAAATTAATAAATATTAATTTATCGATTAAATAATATCCCTATAAAATAATAAAATTTCATGGTCCCACCTATATTAATTTATAGAGATTTTACTGTACTTGATGAAAAATGTAATTAGAGATGTATTGTACTAAATTAATCTTATTAATGATGTTTTGAAATTCTAAATTTGATTTTTACTATACTTTATGCAGTTATTTGATACTAAGGATAGAGAGGAAAAAAATATAAAAAGTTATCTTTATTTCATAAATTGGACAAGTACTAACTATTTTTAATATGGGGAAAAAATAATATAAACGAAGGGAGTGCGTCTAAATCAATATTTGACTGTTATAAATTAAAAAATGTGTAAAATCTAATTTTTCATTTTCTTTAATATTATATAAAAAAAAGGACATTTTCGAGAAATTTTCATTTTCACACACAAGAGATCTGAAAAGGTCATTTTCGAGAAATTTTCATTTTCACACATAAAAGATCTGAAATGGACATTTCTTCTAGTGAGCAATAGATCTCATTTCTTTGTATTGTATCATTATTAAAGTATCAAAATATTACTTTGAGTTGTTTTGACCCTTTTTTCAAGTGTTTGATTATGTGATTATTGTCTGGTTGATTATGTGAAAGTTGAAACACTATTTATTTGAAACAAAATCATCTATCATCTATTATAAATTAAATACAATAATCCCCGTTATAAATTCACTCTCTTTCTTTTCAATTTTTTTATCTGATTTTTATTTAACAAAGTTTAAAAAACAAAGAAAACTTTTGAATCATATGGTCATAACTCATAAATTAAATTAAGGAAGATACCCTTTAATCACATAATCTTAAACATGCCATGAAAAAATTTAAATGAAGTAATTGGGATGAGAGAACGTAGGTCTTGCTTCATATTTGTTAATTCATTTCTGACTCACACGACTAGCATCTTTCGTATCTTGTCAAAATACGAAAAAGACATTCATTTTAAAATGGACTAAAAAAAATACTAATATACAAATAAATTGAAACAAGAGTATGAAATTGACAAGAAGAGCAACATGACTGCAAAATAACAAAAACAGAGTATGCAAAATGTGGATTGACCCAAAACAGAGTAACAGAAAGATGAAGTTGAATCAAATCAAAGCTTTCAATTTTTCATTAACAGTAGTATTTTTTCGATTCCGATATTAATTTTACAGAAGATGAATGAAATCCAAACAATAATCCCAAGGAATCAAGATTGAATTGAATAATATTTGCAGTGATATCAGGAGAAAGTGACCTTTGCTTTAATGGTAGACTTCCCATTCCCCTATTTCTTGGGTGTTTTAGACTCCATTTTAGCTTTGCCCCGGCGAGTCGAGCTAGAAGTGGGTGTTTTTCCTTCAGAAGGAGGACGATCAGAATCCATTTTGGCTTTGCCATGGCGGGTGAGAACACCGGAAGTTGGCTGCACATTTGCCCTTACTTCAGAGATGGTTAATTTCGAACTACTGTCGTCTTCTTCCTTAACTTTTCTTTTGGTGTCCATATTTACCCTTTTCTTGGAATTGATTGATTCAATCTGATCAGAAGGCTCCAATTTCACTTTTCGAAGTTTCCCAGTAGAGCTTCCAGTAACAATGGCGTTCTTGGAATCAACTGATCCAATTTGGCCTGGAGAAGAAGGCTCCGATTTCACTGTTCGAAGTTGCCCAGTAGAGCTTTGAGTCTTGGAATCGACTGGTCCAATCTGGCCTGAAAAAGAAGGCTCCAATTTCACTGTTCGAAGTTGCCTAGTAGAGCTTCCAGTAACAATGGTGTTCTTGGAATCGACTGATCCAATCTGGCCTGGAGAAGAAGGCTCAGATTTCACTTTTCGAAGTTTCCCAGTAGAGCTTTGAGTAACAATGGCGCTCTTGGAATCGACTGGTCCAATCTCACCTGAAAAAGAAGGCTCCAATTTCACTGTTCGAAGTTTCCCAGTAGAGCGTTGAGTAACAATGGCGTTCTTGGAATCGACTGATCCAATTTGGCCTGGAGAAGAAGGCTCCGATTTCATTTTTCGAAGTTCCCCAGTAGAGCTTTGAGTAACAATGGCGCTCTTGGAATCGACTGGTCCAATTTCACCTGAAGAAGAAGGCTCCAATTTCACTGTTCGAAGTTGCCTAGTAGAACTTCCAGTAACAATGGCGGCAGACTCCACATTTTCCCTTTTCTTGGAAGAACTGACTGAACCAATCTGATCAGTAGAAGTCTCCGATTTCACTTTTCGGCGTTTCCCAGTAGAGCTTTCAGTAACAATGGCAGGAGCCTCCACATTTTCCCTTTTCACGGAATCCATGGAAGAAGATGCGCCACCGCCACTATCAGAAGTGTTTGTTTCGGGTGAGTGAGGAGGACCAGGTTCAGCCTTCATTCTGAGAGAAGTTCTTCGATTAACAATGGCGGGTGACTTCTTCTTTTCCCTTTTCTTGGGAGCCATGGGAGAACAGAGCTTTCTTTTTTTTCTTCTTTGTTGACGGTTATGGCGATTGACAGAAACAGAGCAAGTTAATAGTAGTTGGCTTTCAAGTTATATATATATATATATAGTTTGCTTCACTTTTGGGCGCCCAATTCAAATGCCGCGCTTTACAAATGGATATAGTATATTATGTTGTTCAGCGAGACTTATGCTATTTACATAATATGTTAAAAAAAAATTATTAGGGTTTTGGAGTTGTAATGTGCAATAATTTAATTGATGTGAGTAATTAACGTAACAATGTGATGAATTATATTAATTTATGGAATTAACGTTATTGATTTATTGTAGAATTATAAATGAATTTATCAGTAGCAATCTATCTCAAAAAAATTCAAAAATAAAATTTGACGGTTTTTATTTACCCCATTGGCTTTATTTTCTTTGAGTTTTTTGGGGGTTGTGGATTGAAGTAGTCTATTGTTGTGGTGCATCAACATTCAAGTTATGATATGAAATTTCAGGATCTGAAATGCAGAAAACAATAACATAAATTATGTAATTGATGGTATCACCATACCTTTTCAATATACTATATATCATGATACATTTTCGATAGATATTGTATCGTAATACCTTTTATATAGATGGTGTATCATGATAAATTTCTGATACATCATAATCATACATTTTTCATTGGCTTAGGTCATCCACGACCCCTTAAAGTTGTCCGCATAATTCACTTGGACACCTGAACTAAGACTTGTACCTATTGAACACCTAAATTATTCAAGACATGTACCTATTAAACACAAAATGTTGATGTGGCAAAATAAGTGTATCTCACTGCTGATGAGCGCGTGAATACATTTTTTTTTATTTTTTAAAAGTAAATTTGTACCTAATTTCTTGACACTTGGCATGCATTGACTAAATAAATGAAAAATTAATTTAATTAAACATTAATCTTTTAATTCATAAAAAAAAAAAAAAAAAAAACCACCCTCACACCCATGTACAAGTTCTCTTCTTCTTCGACCCATCATTTTCAAGACTTCAAATTTCTCTGTCTTTTATTTTGGCATTTTTTTTTCTTCATTTTTGGTAAACAAACTGCCTGCTAAATTTGCAAACAAACTGTCTGTTGAATTTGCAAGAAGAAGAAAGAAAATCGACCACTGGAGTTAAAAAGTCTACCAATATTTGTGCATTTTTATTTTCAATAACTCCGATCGAGCAACCATCACCATTCATTAAAATTATTTAAAATGTTATAAAAATTTTTGCTATAATTCTGATTTCTCTTCGTTTTCAATTTCGAAATAATTTATCGATGCCGATTATTCTTATTTTGAGTAACACGGGAAGAAAAAGAAAGAGGAAAGAATTTGGTGGGTGTATTCAGGAAGGGGTGGGGGAGATAATTTTTTTTGTTATCGCCGGAGAAATCGATGGTGAATGGCGATGGCGGAGTGACAGAGAAGAAGACGAAGGAGAAAGGGCAATAGGTTAGATGGGGTGGGGGGTTAAGTGGGAGTGGGGGAGAATTTTTTTTTTGTTAATTTAATTTTCTATATTATTAAAGGCTGAAAATTATTTTTTATTTTTCAAAATTAAAATTTTGGGGCCATGTGCCACGTGTTGTAAATTTATTCGTGATTTTGTCAAGATAATGTGTGTGAATTACACGCACAATATATTTAATGCTAGTTGTCATTTTATGTTCAATAGATAAATATTCGTTAATATTAAAGTGTCTAATAGGTAAGAGTCTCAGTTGAGGTGTCTAAATGAATTATGCGGACAACTTTAAGGGGCCGCAGATGACTTAAGCCATTTTTCATTACATAATGATACTTTTAAGATAAATTACAAAATGATATATTTTTGATACATTACATAATGATACATTTTCGATATATGATGCATCATGATACCTTTTCAACACATGATGCACCATGGTACCTTTTCAATACATTATGTATCATCATACAATGAATACGTTAAAGAAATCACATACCTCTTTGATACTTTATGTTTGGACGACTTATTGAAAAAAGAAATACATAGATACACCTGAAAAAATTAAAAGTAAATCATGCTAAATTGATAGAGTCACGGCGTGGAAGAGAAATACAAATGATAGAAAAAATTTAATCAGGTACAATTTATAATTATGCGTGAAAAAAAAAATAGTCCATTGGACTCTAGGACTAGTTACTCAAAGAAATCAAAACATATACAAAGTCTATAGCTATGAGAGTCCTAAACTAGCAAAGCCTCATTATCCCAGCTTCCTATATTTCTCAATGCCTCCCCTCTCCTTTATATCATTTTTTTATGATCTATATACAAATAATCGAGTGTCGTTGATCAATTATAATACAAAAAATTATAATTATTAACGACAAGTTTATTAATAAACCATGATAAATTTGCAAAAATAGAAATAAGAAACAAAAAATACTATCAAAACAAGCCATATGAATATGAAGAGCGTTAAGCAGATAAATTTATGATAACGATGAATGGAAAGCATAAAACAATAGACCTTACGTAGCTCAAATTTGAAATAAGAAAAATTATGCAGAATAACAAACATGTAGCCTATATTATGTATTATAACTACAGTTTAAGAAAATTATAATTTGTGGTTATAATTTTCTTAATTTTTGTTATTCACCTTATTTGTATAAATCCAGAATTTGTATAATTTGGTCCTAATGGTATAAATACAGATTTTGTATATGTTTACTCTAGCTATTTTGTATACAATTTTTATGAAAAAATCATAATAAATTATCATGTTTGTCATAGGTGTATACAGGATTTTAGAAGGATGCATGCACTATTACGAAAAGATGCATCTAAGATATAAATTTGATCGATTTAACCTTTACGTTCTTAACAGTGAACTGTTAAATTTTAAAAATTATAGGTCCAACATATATAATACTACTAGTTTTAAATTTTAATATACACATTTGATTTAACTATATAAAAAATTTACAATGCTATTTTTTCCTAGGAATTTCCAATGTAACATACTTGAAAATTTGAAAGATTAAAGCAAAAAAACAAAAGAAAAATTGATTGAAACACCAAAAGTGTTTCTGATAACCACTTGAAGGGGTGTTACTAAAAAAATAAGATAGATATAAAATTTAAATTTCTATCATTGCTTGGAGAGGTAAACCCAATCATCATTATATTATTGTATGCTACTTCTAACGTGGGTTCACACCTCTATATTTAAATATTTTTTTAAAAATATAACACCATTATATATAATCTAGAGAGAGGAGCATGAATTCACGTGAACCCACGAAACCCCCTCTAGATACGCATTTGATGTTTGTATATTGGCAAACGAAATATACAAACGGAGTTCTGAAAAATTCTTAAATGTATAAATACAAAATTTGTATATACTTACCCTATTTGTATATTCGCAAACGAAATATATAAACATGTAGAAATATGCAAACCATCACCTCCATTGAGTCCATAGCACACATAACTATAGACTATAACTATGAAGAACAATTATCAAAAGTATAGCTATAGAGCCTTATTATGTCTATTATGTTTGATATTTCTAAAATTTTCTCTTCATAGACACTGAATAAAAAATAAAATAAAAGTATAGACTTAAAAGAGTTAAGTGTCAGAGTTTTAACTATTTGACTTCACATCTTGTTCAACATGATTAGTTGGCAATGTGAGTCGAATCCATTTTTCAACAAAATTGAATATGAGTACTCATTGAATATAAATTATTTTAGCTTAGAACATAATATTGTCCGCATGGCATGCAATTTATTGATGACAAAATTTTGGACCAACTTTCTCTAAAAAATAATGATAAAGATCATACATTTCTGATTTGCTGATCTGTGAGACTGTGACATGTGAATGATTAATTATGGCTAGTAGGGTGTACATGACCGGGTTGGTTCGAATTTTTCAAATATCAAATCAAATCGTTTGTGTAAAAAAATTTAATTTATAAATCAAACCAAATTAATAAAATTCAGATTTTTTCGGGTTTTTCAACCTCTGTTTTCAAATACCAAACCAAACCATTGTGTCGAATTTTTATTAAATTTATAAATTAAATCAAACTAATAAACCTCGGATTTTTTCGATAAAGTTTGCATACAAACATATAATTAACTTGTGCTCCAAATATTTCTTTAGTCCAACCAAAATACAATTATCTAAGGTGCTTCTTAAGAAAATAACACAAAATATGAGATGAGTACTGATGACACAAAAATATTCAATAAAAAATAATAAGAAATCATCATATAAAATAAATATTGCAAAGTCATAGTGAAAATGATCAGAATTTAAAAGTACTAAATCATGTTAAAATAAGTTTAACAAGTATTAGTTACATTACTAAATATTTAAGGAAAATTAAAATTAGATTATGTATTTTAATTGTCTAAACCAATGTAAAACTAAAGAACAAATATTTAATATTATTGTCATTCTTAGTGTTGAATTGATTTTCTTTTT
>JAJOOF010008031.1:0-12826 GCA_029582545.1 Solanum lignicaule | reverse complement strand
GATTTTCGACTTTTACCATTTGGTGCTGGTAGACGTATTTGTCCTGGTACAAATCTAGCTATCAATATGGTTACTTCTATGTTAGCTCACTTGTTACATCATTTTAAATGGTCTCCACCTATTGGAATTGAGCGCGATGACATTGACATGTTGGAGAGTCCTGGAACTGTTACTTATATGCGAACGCCTCTACAAGTTGTTCCTACTCCTAGATTACCTCTACACTTATATGAACGCGGTCCTATCGTTATATAACATCTTCTCATGATGTTACACTCTTTTTTTTTCTTTTTTTTTTACTCTTTTGTTTTAATGTTGTTTGGCATACTCTTGGACTTAACTAATTTATTGTTATTTGAAATATGATGGTAATTGTAATCTATACATTTATGGGGATAAATGTACTCGTCGTTTCAAAAGTATAAATGTGAAATATAATTTCAATGTTATTGTATTTTGAAACGTTTTCTTTTACTACTAAGGTTGAATCGTGATTTTGATGATTAACAAATATGATAGTTCAGTTGGTTAACTACAAGCTAAAGGACCTGGTCCTTCTAGTAATTAGTTCTTATATAGTGTCTAATAGTTAATTATCCCAGGAGTGTAGCATTAATTTTCACATAAAATATTTTGTAGTTTCATAAAGATTGACCTAGCAGCAACCTAAATAATATTATAGAGAAATTAGGTAGACCCTTGTTGTTACTGATGAGTCCAAGTTGGTAAGAAAGAAATAGAGTCATAATTGATGTTAGATTTATGTAAAGAGACCAACCTAGGTTGTGATGTAATGGTGGAATTGTCTACTAGAAGTTTTGAGTTCGAACTATGGCTATGGAGAAAATCTTGTTGGATGCATTATCTCCAAAATGGGCCCTGCAATGCTGATCCAACTTTTTAGTTGGGGTTCCAATGCAGGCAGTCAGGCACCAGACACCAGGTGGAAAACAATTATTTTTTTAAAATGAAAAGTGTGTAACATACTTTCTACTTCCTTTATTTTTTAGGTTTAGGAGATACTACATTTGTTCCAATTTATGTGATGTAGTTTAACTTGATACCGAATTGAGAAAGAAAGAAAAACATTTGAAACTTATGATCTAAAATAAGTAATAGAAATTTGTATGACTTTAAATCATTTCACTAAGGATAAAATTGACATTTTAAAGCAGTTAAATTGTTACTAAATATAAAAACATGTTATTCTTTTTTAAGCTGACAAAAAATGAAAGTGAGTCAATATAAATTGGGACAGATGGAATAATATTTTCTTTCTATGTTTCTCATATATGCAATGCTAAGAGATCTTTTAAATATAGTTAAATATTTTATTGAGAGAAATTCTAGAGATGGACCGTGATTTTTACTCTCTTGAGCAAAAAGATTTTTCACGAAGTTCAATTAATGGATGTACAGGACTAATAACTATCTAATAAAGAGGATTAAACATATATACACTAGGTTAACTAACATGTCTGTCTAGCATTTATAAAGGTGTTATTGTCTTTTAATTTTTGTTTTAAGGACATTTTCTTATGGAAACATCTATTGCAATGTGTCCTTTAGTTCAAAAATTGAATAACCACTACATCTAATAAAGTGGAGTAAGTAGGCAATAGGTCAACATGACTGTTTAGCATTTTTACAAAGATATACTAGTTTATATGTAAAGTTAATTGAATCATGTTTTATCACCGTTGACCTGACATACCTTTTAAAAGAAATTTAATTAGAGATGTATCTTATCAAACTGACTTTATTAATGATATTTTAAAATTCTAAATTTGACAAATACTACTTTATATAGTCGTTAATTAATACTAAGAATGGTATAAAAAAAAATAATAAAACTCTCTTGATTGACTAAAATGAACAAATAAAATGAAATATTTATTTTTGGTTTAGAAGCGAAGTATCGACAACTTTATCATATAAGTAGTAATTAAGTTTGAAGGTGTTTTGTGGTGGAGGTTGCCAACGTAACCAAATTAAACTAGATATTTTTTTGTTGGAATAACATGGATGAGTAGTTTTATCGAGATCAAAAGCAAATTATATAAATATTTTTATTTCTATAAATTGCACTAGTTCTAATTTTAATTTGTATCCATTGCAATGGTACACTAGTTTGTGTGTTATGGATTGTATGACTAGATGATCCCTTAGGTTCCACTTATAATTGTATAAAAAAAAAGGTCATGTGAACTCATAGACCAGAGTCATCTAACTAAATTCGATATAGCATATATCTAGTATTATGTCAAAAAAGGAAATCAGACCAATAATATATTTTCCTAAAGCTCCCCACTTCTTATGCTAGAGTAAGCACTGGATTTTCTATTATTCTTTCTATCTCAATTTATATGTTTTACTTTCCTTTTTAATCAGTCTAAAAAAGAATAACATATTTTTATATTAAGTAACAATTTAACTTCAAAATACTTATGTTATCCTTAATGAAATGATCTTTTTTTCTATTTTATAAATAAGATAATATATTAATAGCTAATATACATCATTACAAGATAGAGACAGATATGCTTGCATGATGTTACAGTTCAGGGGAGGAGCGTTACTGGTATTATTACACTTACACAACGTAGATACTGACTGTTTTAGCCTCTGACAAAATAAAGTTCTGCCTTATCTGCTTTGAATTTCTTCAGAACAAACAGGAGTGGAACTTCCCAAAAAGTGGTGGAGTTAGCTGACTGCATATTGGCACCCTCCTTTGCAAGCGGGTCTGCTACATTGTTAGTTTCCCGGTAGCTATGGAGTATTGGGGGGGGGGGGTGTTCCCCAGCTGGTGAAGTAAAGTTCTGCAATCAAATATTATATTCGAATATTTAGGATGATTGTTAGCAATAAAGTTTAAGATTTCCTTACAATCTACATTTATTTTTAGAGGTTAATGAAATGATTTATCGTCACACAAATGTCTATCACTTATTTTATATCACAAATTTCAAATTTTTTTATTTCTTTCTTACATTCTGTGTCAAGTTAAATTTACTCATATAAAATGAGACAGCACGATTAATATTCTGAGCCATGGACACAGTGGGCATTATCATCATTGCACTGACCTTGTTGTCATTAGATATTAGGCCTTTTCCTGACTGAATTTGACATATTAATGTAGCCACATTTTAACGATCTGTCAACTCTTATATTTAGTAAGTCAAGTAATTCATGTTTATGAGCTAGGTGGGAAGTTCCATCTTAGTTTAACTCGGATAAATTAGTGACAAATAAAGCAGAAACTTTTTTTTATTAGACATATAATGACACTATTTGTACGAACTTATCCTAGTTATCCACTCAATCATTTGTACTATCGCACCTAAGCTTCATTAGTCAAAATCAAAATAATATCGTTGTTTTAGGTAGAGTTACCTCAGGCGAAGGATGGTCAGATGCATATTGTACACCAAAAAAAATTATGTGATGTATATAGAGATTAAAATGATTAGTTATTATGAGTTATATATATCTAATTTTACACTCCCTCAACATAATTGAGAATTTATTTTTGCAAACCTACACTGAATTCTTGACTCCATCACTATCTGCACCTGCACTGTCCCATTGTCATCCCTACATATATGCCCTATTGAAGATAAGATGAATGTTGTTTTTTTTTTGTCTTCAATGTAAACAGTAACGATAATAGTACATATCATTGAATGATAAGTCCTCAAATTAAATCAAATAGTGACTACAAAAGGTGAGGTAAATATATAGTTAGCTCACCAAACCATTGTTGTTATTAATTATCTACATATTGATAAAGACGTGAGCATATTATAACTTATTATTCATTTGCCAGCCTTTTGACAACTTGTAGGTTAAGTTGAACTTCTTAAAATTCCCAAAGACTTTCAAATTCTGAATTCGACTGAATAAATGAAAACGTATCGGTGATATTACTTTCTTATAAATACAGTTTACTTATATGATATATGGTGATCGATCGGTCATCGTTTGATCCAAATTCCTCTATTGTTAACTAGAAGTCTCAGTTACCAATATTCGAGAGGTATTTTGTATAGTAAAATCTTACAATCGCTATAGCGAATCGAGATACGAAAAAGAGCAAAAGAACTTTCTAACTATCCCATAGAGGTGTTCTGTATAGTAAAATCTTTCTATAATAATTAAACTCTATAATAATATTTTACTATAATGATTAAGTGTTTTTTAATTTTTTTTTTTTTTTATATGTTATGTTATATTATATGCTCTTTAAAATAACATTTCATAACGAATAATAAAAAATATCTGAACAAATGATATGTTCTTTAGCCAATTGCGACATGTGAAGCTTCTTCCACAAAATAATCATAAGCATTGGTGTGTTTGATATAAATAATAGTATATTCTTCTTGAAAAATATGTGATATTTAGTAAGTAAATGATATAATAATATATAGATAAACACTATATATATAAAGACGTATTTAAGATTTGAAAGTTTTGAGTGTTACATAACTTTAGCAGGTCATTTTTTTTGGAGAAGTGGTGTCTATATTCACAAATTCAAACTTGCGATGCAAGGGAGTAAAACCTGAGCTTTAACCACGGACGTACACTTGGAACTTATTGTTACTTTGGGTGCCACAGTTAATGTTTATACCCAACCACATCCTAAAGCAGTGGTGGAGCTACATAGACTGAAGGGTGATCTCTTTAACATCATTCATCGAAAGATTCTATACTTTGTAAACAGAAAATTATACTATATATATAGAAAATGGTAGAAAATGGTACGTTGACAACTAAATATGAATGCATTTAGTAAAGAGAGCAACTTATAAATTATTAGGACCAAACTATTATAAAGCAAAACACGACCATTAGTACCTCGACAACTGTCCCAAACTTTAAAAAAACCCTACATTAGCAAACAATAGTATCCCATACGCCTCATTCCCATCACTCACTTGTCGGACTCTCCAAAACTGTTGTCACAGTATTCGTATTGAATTCTCTAAATGCATTATTTATGAAAGATCCAACACACGCAAAACATAATTTTTAAAGAATCCGAACAACATATAGCTCACCACACAAAAGAAGATCATGAGGATCACATCAAGTCTTTGAATTCTTCATCCTTTCCTCCTTGAAAAAGTCAAGCAAGACATGAGTGCTCTTGCATTTGGGACATTTTGGATTCTCTTCTGGTATGATGACATACATTAAGCATGCAGGACAACCCAGAAGCATCATAGTCTTCTCTGAGAACTCTTTGTCGTCGGGGCTCGGTTCCCGAGACACACAGGAGCTTGTAGGTGATGATATTCTTTCCATTAAAGGTTGTGCTCTTTGAGATGTAACCCTAGGTGATGATGATATGTTTAGTTTCAAGTCAAGATTTGGATGCTTGATCTCCTTGTGTTTCAACAATTTGAATATATCTCCCTACATTTATTAGTAAACACAAACACAATTATTTATTTAAGTTCAAGAGGCAAAAATATTGTTTTAACAAAAGTAGTGTAAGCTAGTTAATAACCTCAAAAACGTAAAAGATATGAAATATAATGAATAACACAGATTTATTATAATTTCAAAATAGTCACAATTTTTTATTATAATGTTAAAATAGTCACAAATTATCCAACATCTTTCTAGTTATAATTATTACTATCATTCCTCTAAACTATATAATATATATAATGCATAAATGATTATTTCATAAAACAATAAATAAATAAATAAATAAAAACTGTTGCTAAACATTGTTATGTTAATTAATGTTTTTTTTTCATTTTTAAGTCGGATTATTATAATAGGTGTTACTCCATTAAATATATTGAATAACTCCATACCTATATTAATTATAAGCACAATTTTTATTAAATATATAAAATAATTTCAAATTCACTTTATAACGCCACAACGATAACAATCAATAATTAGCATCATAATTTTTTAATCTATAGTTCAACTTTTAGCAGCGACTCAGTCGCCACAATAGATCTTTCTGTAGCGGCTATTTGTTTCTCGCTACAATAGTATATTTCAGTTGGAAATATTGTACACATTCGTGACAATAGAAAAATAGTCGCCACTAAACCATTACTTTTAGTGGCAATTACAAAGGTCGTCACTATAAATATCAGCTTTTGTGGCAAGTTTTATTGTCGCCACAAAATCCTTACTTTTGTGGCGACTAATTTTGTCGCCACAAATTGTTGTCACAAAAAATCATATTTCTGCAATCAAATATTATATTCGAATATTTAGGATGATCGTTAGCAATAAAGTTTAAGATTTCCTTACAATCTACATTTATTTCTAGAGGTTAATGAAATGATTTATCGTCACATAAATGTCTATCACTTATTTTAGATCACAAATTTCAAAAGTCTTTCTTTCTTATTAAACTCCGTAAATTTTGTGCCATGACACACTTGCCATTATCATTATTGCACTGACCTTGTTGTCATTAGATATTAGGCCTTTTCCTGACTGAATTTGACATATTATTGTAGCCACATTTTAACGATCTGTCAACTCTTATATTTAATAAGTCAAGTAATTCATGTTTATGAGCTAGGTGGGAAGTTCCACCTTAGTTTAATTTGGATAAATTAGTGGCAATAAATGCAGAAACTCTTTTTATTAGACATATAATGACACTATTAGTACGAACTTATCTAAGTTATCCGCTCAATCATTTGTACTATCGCACCTAAGCTTCATTAGTCAAAATCAAAATAATACCGTTATTTTAGGCAGAGTCACCTCAGGCGAAGGGTAGTCAGATGCATATCGTACACCAAATAATTATATGATATGCATATAGAGATTAAAATGATTAGTTATTATGAGTTATATATCTAATTTTGCACTCCCTTAACATAACTGAGATTATTTTTTTTGCAAACCTACACCAAATTCTTGACTCCACCATTGTCTGCACCCGCACGGTCTCATTGTCATCCCTACTTATATGCCCTATTGAAGAGTAGATGAATGTTGATTTTTTTATGTCTTCAATGTAAACAGTAACATAATATATAGTACATATCATTGAATGATAAGTCCTCAAATTAAATCAAATAGTGACTACAAAAGGTGTGGTAAATAGTTAGCTCACCAACAATTGTTGTTATTAATTATCTACATATTGATAAAGACGTGAGCATATTATTACTTATTATTCATTTGCCAGCCTTTTTGACAACTTGTAGGTTAAATTGAACTTCTTAAAATTCCCTCCGTAATTATAAAAACTTTTAAATTCTGAATTCGTCTATGAATAAATGAAAACATATCAGTGATATTACTTTCTTATAAATACAGTTTAATTATATGATATATGGTGATCGATCGGTCATCGTTTGATCCAAATTTCTCTATTGTTAACTAGAAGTCTCAGTTACCAATAATCGAGAGGTATTCTGTATAGTAAAATCTTACATCGCTATAGCGAATTGAGATACAAAAAAGAGCAAAAAGAACTTTCTAACTATCCCATAGAGGTGTTCTGTATAGTAAAATCTTTCTATAATAATTAAACTCTATAATAATATTTTACTATAATGATTAAGTGTTTTTTTAATTTTATTTTTTTGTATATTATGTTATATTATATGCTCTTTAAAATAACATTTCATAACGAATAATAAAAACTATCTGAACAAATGATATGTTCTTTAGCCAATTGCGACATGTGAAGCTTCTTCCACAAAATAATCATAAGCATTGGCGTGTTTGATATAAATAATATTTTTTTTGAAAAATACGTGATATTTAGTAATTAAACTATATAATAATATATAGATAAACACTACATATAAAGACGTATTTAAGATTTGAAAGTTTTGAGTGTTACATAACTTTAGCAGGTCATTTTCTTTGGAGAAGTGGTGTCTATATTCACAAATTCAAACTTGCGATGCAAGGGAGTAAAACCTGAGCTTTAACAGCGGACGTTGGGTGCCACTGTTAATGTTTATACCCAACCACACCCTAAAGCAGTGGTGGAGCTACATAAACTAAAGGGTGATCTCTTTAACATCATTCATCGAAAAATTCTATACTTTGGTAAACAGAAAATTATACTATATATATATATAGAAAATGGTACGTTGACAACTAAATATGAATGCATTTAGTAAAGAGAGCAACTTATAAATTATTAGGACCAAACCATTATAAAGCAAAACATGACCATTAGTACCTCGACAACTGTCCCAAACTTTTAAAAAACCCTACATTAGCAAACAATAGTATCCCATACACCTCATTCCCATCACTCACTTGTCGGACTCTCCAAAACTGTTGTCACAACATTCGTATTGAATTCTCTAAATGCATTATTTATGAAAGATTCAACACACGCAAAATATAATTTTTAAAGAATCCGAACAACATATAGTTCACCACACAAAAGAAGATCATGAGGATCACATCAAGTCTTTGAATTCTTCATCCTTTCCTCCTTGAAAAAGTCAAGCAAGACATGAGTGCTCTTGCATTTGGGACATTTTGGATTCTCTTCTGGTATGATGACATACATTAAGCATGCAGGACAACCCAGAAGCATCATAGTCTTCTCTGAGAACTCTTTGTCGTCGGGGCTCGGTTCCCGAGACACACAGGAGCTTGTAGGTGATGATATTCTTTCCATTAAAGGTTGTGCTCTTTGAGATGTAACCCTAGGTGATGATGATATGTTTAGTTTCAAGTCAAGATTTGGATGCTTGATCTCCTTGTGTTTCAACAATTTGAATATATCTCCCTACATTTATTAGTAAACACAAACACAATTACTCATAATATACAAGAATCAAGTTGACTAATTTTCGAAGCTAAACTTGAATTACACTCATTCTCATATTAATACGTTGAAAAAATATATCTGAAAATCTTGGTCAAAGTTCATACAATTTAACTCTTAAGAAGCAAAACATAACAAGTAAAAGTAACGAAGGGAGTATCAATAAAACATTTAAACAAAGATATATACATACACAAACCTACTAGGGGCGGATGCCGATCACAATTTACTAGGTACATCTGAATTCAATACTTTTCTTTTTTGATATCATAGATAAATGTCACGACCCAAAACGAGTCATGAGTGACACCCACACTTAACCTCCTAGGTGGGCGAACCAACAAATTCAACCCCAACTTATATCAATTGTTCAACTTACGGAAAACAACCATTATGCGAAAGCTCAAAACTTATTAAAGTTCCAATAAGAGAACCTCTAGAGTCTATTACATATTATCCCCAAAACCTGAAAGTCATCACATAAGGGCATCTATTCTCAAAATACCAAGTCTAGGAGTATCAAAGACACCAAAATAAATAAGTAGGATAGTCTAAGTCCAAAATTTAAGGACTTCATGCCATGACCGAGAGAATCCAGCACGAGCTAGAAGGAGTAGCTCACATTTCAACAATTATTAAATTCCGAACTCATAATTTCTAAAAATTACCGTGAACAAATTAAACTTTGATCATAGATTTTAAAATTGAAACTTAAAACTTTGAAAATTTGAGTTTTTGAAATGTGTTTTTTAGAATTTGAAGCAATATTTGGACAAACACTTGATTTTTTCTTTTTGAAGTTTTGTGAGCGAAAAATTCAAAAGAAACTGATCAGAACTTGAAAATATTTGAATATCATAATTTCAAAATATAGTCCAATATCATGGCTAAACAAATATTATTTAATGTTTCAAAATCTATAACACAACTATAGCTTAATTTTTGAATCCGCTTCCGATCCCTACCTATCTCCTCCAAAGATATAATTAGTAACACATAAAACTATCTAAAGAAAGAATGATAAAATTACCTTGATTGATAGAAGTGATAACTTATTGAAGACAAAATGTTTCTAAAGAGAGAATATATATGTATATATATATGAGAAAGGAAACTAAAAAAGTGAGAAGAAATAGCCAAACTGGTCTATACTTATATTGTAAGTTGTGCGTGTGTGTAAGAGAGATAATGTACGAGTCATAATTAATTGTGATACAACTAGAGAGGAGAATGGGGTGGAATTTTTTTTTTGGAATAGTACATAATAGTACATATATATTGTTTGGAAAGTTACTTGCCATATTGAATTTAGTGTAATTACAAATTACATAATGCATAGTAATTATAAATATATGTTTATTTGTCAAAATGGTGAAATTATAAGTGTAATATTTGATTGGATAAATATAATTAAATAGCTAAATTTTAAGAATAAAAATTAAATGTTTTTGTTCGATAAAATATGTGTATTTATATGTTTGATAATAATCTATTCTCTTATATCTAGTGTAAAAAAACACAGAGTGATAATCTTATAAACATATTCAGAGGAGGATCCACGTTTGAGAGAAAAGGTGCACGGTATATACATTTATATACCTAAATAAGAATCATATAAATAATTGTGCACCCTAAAACATGTAGTATGAATTGGTGCATTGATCTAACACTGAATTGATCACTATGCTTCTTCACAAGCAAAGTCTTCTGAGTTCGATTCTTGATTGTTACGTTTTCCTGTTTTCATTTCCCCAGAAAGGCATATAAAAACAAAAGATCACAACCATTAAATCACACAATGAACTATGTTATATTTTTATTTAATTTATATTTATTTTGATATCGATCTTCAATTTTATACTTGTTTAACAATATTTTCCGATGAAGTGTCATTGCTTCGACTAACCCGCATCATCCGCCGGTAGTAATTAAGAGAGAGGCGTAAAACTAAAATATAGAGACATTTATGAGCACACATATATACATAAATATTTACTGCATGCAGTATCAAATACAATACTAAGAAAATATCAGATTTTTAACAAATTCATTAAAAAAAATTAATTCTCTTATAACTTTAATGAACTTACAAAAAAATTACTATAAAAGTCTATAACACGATATAAAATTACTAAATCTATAGGTAATATACCAAAGTTAAAACATAAATTTGAGGGTAATGATTTCCCCCGCACAATTACAGTTTTTATTAATTAATTACAAATAATATTTAATTAAATTAATTAATTATATTTTTTAACTAAGCGCACATTTTATGAGAACAAAAAAAAATGTTTATAACTATAATTTCATAACATTGTTCAAATATTCAATAAAATGTAATCTATTAATTTTAACACCACTTATTATATGTTGAGAGAAGTATCGAAAACACCCCTAATTAAATTTGGCACAAATTATTAGTTTTATTTCTCAACTATTGACAACCTTAAAAACACCCCTCTACTTGACTAACTAAACACAGATACACCCCCGATACACTTTCGATATGCCACATGACATAACATCAAGTGGTCTCAAACTCTTGTAGGATCATGGAGTTCTTAATAAAAATCAAGAGAAGTGTTGAAAACATCTCTAAACTTGACAAGAATTTAGAGGTTTATTTCACTAATGTTGCTAAATCGATGGTGTATTTAGCTTCAATTAGTCAAGTAAAGAAGTGTTTTTAAGATTGTCAATATTTCGGGGATGAAACTAATAATTTGCGCCAAGTTTAGAGTGATTTTAAATTTTTCTATATTCGATAACGAAAGTAAACTACAATGACATCACTTGTTATCAACAAGTTTGTAGATGATTCATTATTTTATATTTAAGATTCTATAGATTCAAAAATTTAGAATAATCACTAGAAAAATAAAAATTAGTCACGGATAATTATGTGGCTAAACGGTAAAATTCATCGCTAATTTTATTTAATAACGAATTATTAATATAATTTATTAGCTACGAACAATTTAGCGATAATTTTAGTGTTTAGTGGATAATATAACTAAGTTAAAATGCATATATATATATATGAGAAATTACATGAAAGCACATGAAGAAAAAGTTGAGAAATAAGAAGTAAGGAAATGAAAGATAAATAATACCTATCATAAATGCCCTTAAGATTTCAAGGGTAGCTTTTATATTCTAATATTTCCACCATTTCAATTTGTTTATCTTAGTTATCATTTGAACACTCAAAGAGTTTATTTGTTATCATAAATTTTCAAATATCAAACCTTTATCAGAGGCATGTCCATCGATACATGTCAAAGTCTTCGGCTTGTACGACGTCTCCTTTCATTTGCTGCTACTATTCTTTGTTTACTTTTGACCTTCCCTAACTCCTACGCTACTTTCTAAATGTTTGAATTTTAACTATTATAGCTTATATGTGTAATTTTTATACCGTTTCTGAATACATAAATTTTATTTTTTAAAAGTTTAAAATTCTATATAGTCTGACGCATATATATATATATATATACATATATATATATATATATGTATATATATACATATATATATACATATATATAGGACCATTTCATTAATTCTCTGAAGAAATCACTTTCTAGTAAAAAATATGAATCCAGAATTTGAATTAAAAAATAGTACTAACAATTAAATTGTTTTGTCCCTCCTGGAACGTTTCTATTCCGGAAGTGTAAGGTGACATATTGAATTTACTACATGTAAAAAATTTAAAATATTATAAATCATCTCACAACATCATGTATTAAATAAAAAGAAAAAGAAAAAAAAAAGGGAGAGGGTAATGTGATAAAGAATTGAAAAAGTTGAGATTTTTTACATGATCATGGGAATGTTATTAATGTGTGTTTTAATTTGATCTCAACTGATGTTCATACACACATCTTACGTAACAATTTGTGTGAGATGTCACGACGTATGATACGTGTGTCTACTTGTTCAACTTTATACAAATATAAGTATCTACTTGTGTATATCCAAAGTTAAATGACATAAATGTAAGATCCAGTCAAGTTATATATA
>JAJOOF010008030.1:0-25606 GCA_029582545.1 Solanum lignicaule | reverse complement strand
ATACAAGTGCTATTCAGATTGCTACTAATCCAGTTTTTCATGAGAGGACCAAACACATCGAAGTGGATTGCCATTATATAAGAGAAGCTGTAGATAAAGGAGTCATTACTCTTCCACATGTGTCCAGCGATCTTCAAATAGCTGATGCGTTTACAAAATCCATGGCACGGCAACGCCATCGGTTTCTAGTAGGCAAATTGATGCTTCTTGATCCACCAGCATCAATTTGAGGGGGGATGTTAGCATGATGGACAACTAAATGATTGTATATATTAATGTAATTATATAGTGATATAAATTAGCATGACCATATACATTTGTTGTAGAATCAAAGGAATAAATATTGTGATAGAATAGCTGATTTGGAGGGATAGCAAGGTAGATTTAGAGGGATTGAATAGCAGATTTGTAGAGATAGAATAGCTGATCTTTAGGGATAGGAATGGCGGATCTTTAGGGATGTGTAATCTTTATTTTCTCTATATAAAGGAAAGACTCTCACTTTGAGAGACATTCAGCAGAAAATTGACAGTATCAACTGACTAAACAACATAAAAGCAGTTCATAGTAAGTTGTCATTTATACCAAATGGATGACATTGTTGATTTTCCTAATTGCAATCCTATTAATGGTAAGTTCTCATTTAACAAATTATATTACCGTCATCATTTTTCTCAATCGAGTAATTCAGAAATCTATATTTTTCACGAGAGCCACATGAAAAAAATACATGATTGGCATCGGTACTCACTTTTTGTTGGAAACAGTGTCATAGGCTAGCCCCGGGCTAGAAGAGTATACATGATTTTTCAGTTTTCATGAGACCTCGAAGGCTATTGTGAGTACAGATAACTCATTGTACAAGTTTCTTTGGATTGCACCAAAATTTAGGTTTCTGAAATACATTGAACTATGGTGAGGGTGTGATTGTTGATTTGCTGGACACTAGAATATACCCAAACATCCTTCATTTAAAGATAAAGTAATGTATTGTCTACCTGTCGAATGAAAGGAAGGGTGGAAGTCTAATTTCACGCTCATGGAACAAGAGACTTAGTTTGTGTTTGATTACTTCAAACATGACATTTTTTGTAGGCATTACAGTGTAGCGACAAGAAGAAAGTGTTGGCTTTTCTATGATACCTACAATTAGAAGAAAGAAGATGAATGAGGCTTCGCGGTGAGTGTTTTACCTCCGTTACGCTTTTTATGTTTACTTTGAATAATATAATATGTGTTTTGAGTATATATTTGTACTACTAGGATAATAACTATTGATATGAGAAGGTTTAAGGTAAAGAAATATCTTGCAGTACATTGATACAAATTCTTAGCTCTGACTATAAGCCAGAGAGAATAATTGAAAGAAAGAGCTGGAAAAGCTAATACGAAAACAAGAGTCATTCAAAAGCTCCTGCTTTGGGAATGGAGGAACTTCTATCTTTCTATTTTGAAGAGCTTCTTGGACTTTTAGTTATTTTGAATTTTTTTTGTTATGTTTTAAAATATTATTACATTTATATGAATAGGCCTTAAAGTTGAGGTGTTAATTGTAGGACCAATGAAAAATTGAATCAATAATTTTGATTTTTTTCTGGCGATAAATATGTAAACTCCCCTATGAGTACGCATCCGTTTGTGTTTGGGCAAAGCAAACACCACATTGAACTACCACTGAAATCTCTGAGCCATTTCTGAAAATGAATGTCATCTTATGACTGTTGAGTATGACTTCAATAATGTCTCTGTTTTGTAATAATGGAGTTCTATAATAAAGCTTACAACAATTTTAGATTTGTTGTTCACTCTCTTGCAAGTGCTCGTCTATTAGGGAGCATCGTCAATTGAGCATGAGAAAATTCTAATGATGTATTTATCGTAGTATTTGTATTTCTGAAACTTTTATGTGTTATTAAGCATGAGAGAAATTCTAATGATGTATTTATTGTAGTATTTGTACTTCTGGAACTTTTATGTATTTATAAAATAAAAATAGTTGAGCAATATTGTATCCTATTCTTTTATTTGTATAACAACAATATTTGTTCATTATAATCAAACTACGATAGAGAAAAGTTGTGGAGTAATTGTTTTTTCAAAATCATACATTAAACTCACGCAGTCGGGGAAGTTTTCATATTTATATGCTTCGAAGCATGAAAGGTAAGGACGACCACAACTGAATTTTATTGTACATTGTGCAACAAAAGTTGGATAGATTTCTAATTTTGATATTTAAATCAAAAGTGAGGGTAGTTTTCTCTTTTGACTGTGTTCTTTCTACTTCTGGATTATTCTTGTCTCTTCTTTGGCCTTCCACCACTCCCAAATCCCAATTTCTCTAGCATTCATTTTCTACTCTCAACTTCAAAATTCAGCACAAAACTATCAAAGAATTGAGTTGAAGATTTGAAGAAAAAAACCCAAAGAGGTAAAGGTAAGATTAATCAACTAAACGAATCTTTCAATTCTTTTCATATTTTCCAAATATAATAAATCTTACTGTTTTTTTAAGAACCTAATAATAGCATAAGTATATTGTCACATTAGTTTTCCTTAATTGAACATTGATCGGTGATTCATGTATTAAGATATTGGTACAATTTTTTCATCCTAACTCCTCTTTCTTTTTTACGTTTTTTATGGTTGCATATAAATGATTTTTATACTCATGGGTGTGTAAAGAACTCTAAATACTTAATTTTGGATCTTGACCTTACAATATTTTAAAACTTTACAAGCAACTTATTTAATACTAAATAATATACACTTATACTTGTTGATGTGTGGAGGTCATGAAAGTTTCCTACAAAAGTTTCATAAGTTGAACATCTCCATTCTAAGTTATCAAAAAACTTGACGCTTTCAGAATTGAGACACAAATGTCTAACTCTATAAATGCATGTAACAAAGTATAGTATGTATGGAGTAGCCAGCCTTTTGCGAACCTCGCCTCTTTTAGAGTCACTCAACATACACATCAAATTTGAGTTCTACGAACCCTTTTCAAATACATATTTATCAAGAAAATATAAGGTGTTTCTAGCCATTAAAAGTTGTTTTTGTAATAGTGGCATGGCAAGCCTTGAAACACCTTATATTTTAGCTTTTGATTTACTTAGTGGTAATCTGAACTTGTAGTATTTCAAATGTTATGATGGTTGCTGTTGAATTACCACTAATATACACTATGAGAGCTCACCTTCAATGGTGAATCAGAGATGCATTTAGAGAGAAAGAGAGGAAGGAGAGTTATTCATTATTGTGGAAAAGCATAAAATGAAATTACAATGTAACAGTGACTTTTATACACTGTTTATTTCCTAACCGACTAACAACTGTACTAACAACTTTTCTAATTCCTCAACTACCTCTAACTCACTTTATACACATCATTAAGTAATACACAGTATCAAGTAATTCCTATCTCATTACTCCCCCTCAAGCTTGTGGGTGCAAAGACATTCAACACACCAAGCTTGCCTATCAAATATTCATGTTGTGCTCTAGGTAATCCTTTTGTCAATATGTCTGCCAGTTGCTCCTTGGAACTCACATGTTCTGTTTTGATCAGTCCTGCTTGTATCTTTTGTCGGATAAAATGACAATCGATCTCTATGTGCTTGGTTCTCTCGTGAAACACTGGATTGGCTGCTATTTGCAAAGCTGCCTTACTGTCACTGTATACTACAACTGGTTGTTCAACTTCATTTCCCAATTCTTTCAACAAAGCATCAATCCATACTAGTTCTGAGACTGCATTAGCCATACTCCTATATTCAGCCTCAGCTGAACTCCTGGAAACTACACTTTGCTTCTTAGATTTCCATGACAGCAATGTCTCTCCATGTTTAACTAGGAAACCTGACACTGATCTCCTTGTATTTGGGCATGCTGCCCAATCAGCATCACAGTACACATTCAACTTGTTGGATCTTTTACTGCTCAGTAATATCCCAAGTCCTGGCTCCCTCTTGATGTATTTCATTACCCTCACAGCTGCTTCCCAGTTTGATTTCTTGGGTTGGTGTAAAAATTGACTAAGTGTTTGAACAGAGTAAGCTATGTCTGGCCTGGTCATAGTCAAATATAACTTCTTCCCTACCAGCCTTTGATACTGCTCTCTATCTTCAAATTGCTCATCATCTAATTCTCTAGTAAGACAATCCAACTCTTGGATTGTTAGTTTGGTGTTGGCTTCAAGAGGAGTCCAAGTTGGTTTAGCATTTCCTAGACCCAAATCTGAAACAATTTCCAAAGCATATTTTCTTTGATTCATCAAAATGCCTTTTGCTGATCTACTGAACTCCATTCCCAAAAATAATTTCAATTCTCCAAGATCCTTGATCTTAAAAGCCTTGTGTAGAATGGCTTTTGTGTGCTCTATAAGTCCCAAATTACTTCCTGTCACCAACATATCATCTACATAGACAAGAATCACTACCATGTCTGATCCTTTCCTTTTAATGAATAAGGAATGATCTAAGCTACTTTGAACAAAACCAGACTCCAATAATGCTTCACTTAGCTTCAAATTCCATTGCCTGCTTGCTTGTTTGAGGCCATAGAGGGATTTGACAAGTCTGCATACTAGACCAGACTCCCCCTGACTGGCAAAGCCCTCAGGCAACTGCATATACACCTCATCATGAAGGTCTCCTTGTAAGAAAGCATTGTAGACATCTAATTGATGACCAAACCAATTATGTTGAGCAGCTAAAGATAATACAGTCCTGACAGTAGCAATTTTAACCACTGGTGAAAAAGTCTCATGGAAATCAAGTCCCTCTTTTTGTGTGTAACCCTTTGCGACCAACCGAGCTTTGAACCTCTCAACATCACCATTAGCCTTCAACTTGACTTTATAAACCCATTTACAGCCTATAGGAACTTTGCCTTTTGGTAGAGGAACCAAGTCCCATGTATGATTATCCTGAAGAGCCTTTAATTCAGAGTGCATGGCCTCTAGCCATCTGACATCTAAGATAGCTTCCTGATATGTAGTTGGTTCAGTAATAGCAGAAAAAACATGTAAGTATTGTTGATAAGCCGGGGACAAGTTGGTATATGAAATGGAAGCGGCAATGGGGTATAGAACATGATTAGCTGATGGCTTGGAAACATATTCAGAGAGCCATAAAGGTTGTTTAGTAAGCCTGGCGGATCTTCTAAGAGGCAGAACAGGAGAAACAACAGGTGAAAGTGGATGAACTGGTTCTATTTCTGTAGACACTGAGAGTGGTGGAGCATGAGAGGGCTCTGAATCAGGAATAAGAAGATCGTCATAGGGACATAGAGAAGAAATAGGACTGGAAGTTGGGTCAGGTGAGAGAGGTTTGAAAGGAAACTGGTCCTCATGAAATACCACATCTCTGTTCAGAAAAAACCTTTGCTTTTGTAAATCAAAACATATATATCCTTTTGTAACACCAGAATAACCCGTAAACACCGATCTCACAGCCCTAGGTGCAAACTTATCAATTCTAGGCAATGTGCTCGCAAAACACAAACAGCCAAATGCTCTCAAATGTGTAATACAGGGTCTCTTCCCAAAAAATGCTTCATAAGGTGATTTGCCTTCAAGAGCTTGAGAAGGCAATCTATTGATAATATATGCTGCAGTAAGAACATAGTGTCCCCAGAATTTGATTGGAATGTGACGTTGGAACCTTAAAGCTCTAGCAACCTCAAGAAGGTGTCTGTGTTTCCTCTCAACAATGCCATTCTGTTGAGGGGTATGAACACAAGTCCTATAGTGGACAATTCCTAAACCTTTGAACAAATCCTGCATAGAAGTACTGATGAATTCTCCTCCATTATCAGTCCTGACTCCTTTAACAGTGGCATTAAACTGAGTAGCAATCAGACTAAAAAAATGTTTAAGAATTACCAACACATCAGATTTGAGCTTTAATAAGAAAACCCAAACAGTTCTTGAAAAATCATCAACAACAGTAAAAAAGAACTTATTTCCATCAAATGTTGGAGTGTCATAAGGCCCCCACACATCTAAATGCAGCAAATAAAAAATCTTAGTAGATCTAGTACTACTGCTGGAGAAAGGAAGTCGAGTATGTCTAGCTAGTGGACATATCTCACAAGTACTTAAAACTGACTTGCAATGGTCAATAGAGTAGCCTAACAAATCCTTTAAGGATCCTACTGATGCATGGGCTAATCTTCTGTGCCAAATCATGATATCTTGTTTGTCAGCATGAGCAGCAAAGCCTTTAACATTGCCAGTTTCAGAAACTCTGTGTTTTGATGAACTTGTTTGAGCCAAAAAATAGAGACCATCCTTCTCCTTACCAATCCCCTTCAGTTTCCCACTGGAAAGATCCTGGAATACACAAAATCCAGGATAAAATGATACAAAACAATTGAGCTCCTTGGTAACTTTTGCTACAGACAAAATATTATATTTAAACTCTGGTACATAAAGAACATCATGCAATTCTCCTGTATCTGTGAAATTACAATTACCCGTATGAGTCACAAAAGTCACACCTCCATTAGGTAAATGTACCTTCCTATTTTGGTCAGGCCTAATAGTTCGCACATCATGTAGCACATCTAAGGTAGAAACCATATGGTTGGTTGCACCACTGTCAATTATCCAGGGCAAATCTGTAAGTTTAGTGATATTAGTGTGAGCCATACCTGCCATATTAGCCATCACATTAGCAGTGGAGATATCTCCATCTAGCATGTGTTGAATGTGATTATGTTGATTATCAGTTAGATGAGGTGCTCTGGGTATATCTCTTGGTGGATCTCTCACACCTGAATGCATTGGAGAGAAATTGTCAGCCTGAACATTATGAGCATTATAGGCAGTGTTACCTGTCCCCTTCTTTTTGAATTTCCAATCTGGTGGATAACCATGAAGTTGAAAACAATTGTCCTCTACATGTCCTTGGTTTTTGCAATAATCACATTTCAACTCCCAATTCTTCCTGCCTTTATAATGCTGATTCTAGTTGTGAAGATTGTGAAGTAGTTCCCTTACTATAATGAGGAGGCCCTCCCCTTCCTGCCATAAGAGCAGCTAGATCTGTACCTTCACCACTCATAGATGAAGATGTAATTGATCTTTGGCTCTCCCTCTCAACAAGCATAGCATAAGCTTTGTTAATAGTAGGCGTAGGCTCAACCATCAGTATCTGACTACGCGATTGATCATAGGTTTCATTCAAACCCATTAAAAACTGCATCAATTTTTGTCTCTCCATATGCATAGACAGATCCTTAGAGTTTGGACAATTACAGGGTGGAGGTGTAATGCTAGCAAATTCATCCCATAGATTTCGCAGCTTAGAGAAATAAGTAGGTACACTATCAGTACCTTGTACAGTTGTGGCTATGGTTTTATGCAATTGATAGATCCTTGAAGCATTCACTTTGTCAAAACGTTCTCGAAAATCCTCCCAAACAGCTCGTGCACTCATTGCATAGACAATGCCTGTATGTAAATCCTGAGTTACAGAGCTCATAATCCAGCCTTGAACGATCGCATTACACCGATCCCATTGATGCCCTAATTCAGTCCCGAAATCCTCCTTTTTCCAGCTGCCATCAACAATACCCAGCTTGTGCTTCCCAAGCAATTGGATTCGCATGGCCCTGCTCCAAATGGAGTAATTATCGGATCCTGTTAGCTGCATCAGAATAATAGATATACCAGTGGTGTCGGATGGATGTAGAAATAGTGGGTGACTGTGATCAAACTTGAGATTCGCCATTGATGCCAATCAGCGAAGCAGTGAATTACACAAATCAGCTTCAGCAGAACTCGGAATCGTGATTGTTTGGCTTTGATACCATGTTGAATTACCACTAATATACACTATGAGAGCTCACCTTCAATGGTGAATCATAGATGCATTTAGAGAGAACGAGAGGAAGGAGAGTTATTCATTATTGTGGAAAAGCATAAAATGAAATTACAATGTAACAGTGACTTTTATACACTGTTTATTTCCTAACCGACTAACAACTGTACTAACAACTTTTCTAATTCCTCAACTGCCTCTAACTTACTTTATACACATCATTAAGTAATACACAGTATCAAGTAATTCCTATCTCATTTGTTGCTTCGTTCCTTAGAAGCCTTTATTGCACTCTAGACATTGCATATGTACTTGGAACTTTTTGCAATTTTTTTACTTGGAATTATCAAAATTGGCAAACTTATAAACCAAATGTTTTCTTTTTTTTAAAAAAAAAGACTATTTATATTATTTTTTTTGTTATATTATATATATAGACATTTTGGTGTTTCATATTTTGAAATTCTGGCTGCGCCACAAAAGATGGAAGAATATGAGGCTGATGGTATAAGGTATGCATCGATTCCCCAATCTATTGATTTCGCTTATAACAACCTTCTTATTGGGATCATTATGTACGAAGTACAGCTGAGTTAGAGTTGAATTGTGATATGAAAACTTGAAATTTATGGGTTTTCATTTTAGAAATTTTTAATTGTGTTTCGGTGTCTATTTTATGTCCCTAGAATTACTATGGTGAAATTGATCTATTCACTATGTAAAAACATAGTTGATGTCATTGTCTTCAGGATTTTGTTAATATGTAGTGGTATTTGGTGTTGTTTCTGCCGTTGATGGAAATCTTGATCTTAATTGCTATCATCAAATGAATGTGCCACAATATTTAAAGTAGGCTCTGTATCGAAAATATTTGGACAGTTATGATTTTTGGTGTGTTCATAGGAAGTTGACGCAAAATAACTTCAATCATATCAAACACATGTAATCACATATTAGCTGAATTAAATCGTGAAATATGCAACTTATTACGGAAGTTGTTTTAAGTATTTTCTTTCAAAGACATAAAAAGAGAGGTGAGCGAAAAGACAATTTTCTTTTTTAGTGTTTTAGGATCTGATTCCTTCATCTACAAATTTTATTGATATTTCTATAGAAATAACTCAGTTGTCAGTTGGTAAGCTTTGTAGAAATTTTAACGATTGTTTTTTTTGAATTTTCAAATAAATGTGGCAAGGTGAATGGTTTTAGTCCTATATAGTCCTGTAGGACTGTTTTAGTTGCAAAAAAGTTTGATAATGCTTTTCTAGCAATTGTTTTTCATCTTTGTGTTGTATACTCTGTACTTTTAAACTCAAAAGAAATGCAAAGTTCTTCATGTAGTCTGATATATTAGGGCAGAAATCTTTTGCTTTCCACCTAAGTTGATCGGATTTGGGTGAGGGTGTTCGATACAGATGTGAATTTAGAGGTCAGATTCTTCATGATCTTAATTTCAGGATATAGGGATACAGATCCAAGTACAGATACTTAGACTATGGTCCGGGGGTAGAAATATGGTGATTGAAAGAACTTTCTTCTATTTGAATAGATCAAATACTAGGTAAATTATCTACACTTCTATTATTTCAACATGACATTTTTTTCTATATACATTCTCACAAACATAGTAATTTCCTGTCTTGATGACGTTATCTGACAGGTCCTGATGTTTTCGTGAAGACCACAAATAAAGGAGGCTGATAATAACTAGTGAGGCTATCCCTTGAAGTAAATACATCACATGATAGTACCAAGCAAGCAGTTGATATGTAGTAGACACATCATTTTTCTGTTGTTTTGTGTAATAAATTTTTATTAACTATGCCTCTGAAATTGAAGATAAGATTTTGATCAAATGCTAGCTTCATCTAAAGTTTGTTTGAGCATGGGACATGTCATTACTGGTGACTACCACAGGAGATAAATTTTCTTACTTGATTATCTTAAAACATCATTTGAAACTTGTAGGTACTCTCCGACACGACTTTTCTAATTCTTCTTTGGATCTCTTCTTCTTCTATTTGTCGTCTTCTCTAGCAGCTTGCATGAAGGACCAATTTCATGTGAATTTTATCATCATGCCCACGGAAGAAATTAAGAGATCTGGCGTCGATCAATATTTGACATACTAAATAATTTGATCGTTTGGAACATGTGATCCTTTTGTTATTTTTAAGTCCTCATCTTTTGGTGATACATTTGACAATCGGAGACTTTTTCTTGAACTATATACCAAATATAAGCTATAGATGGTAGTAGAGATGTTGTTTCTGATAGAACGTCGACTTAATAAAAAAATAAAAAATTCAAAGCAGTTTGAAAAAGGAAGGGCTATATTAATTAAAGTTTTCTTCTTTCACTATTTCATGGCCTAAGATTGTCGCAACTACTAAAATGCCAGTATGGTTTTTTAGTTTATGGGTATTTGAATTTTGACCAAATTTATTGAAAAAGGAAGACAGTTCAGTGAATGCTCACTATGAATTGTGATAGTGAAATAATGCATGGTAGTGAAATTTTTGAGTTTTCGAGGAGTGTACGTTATCTTGATTGAAATATTTTTATTTGATCGTGAAGGCACTTAGTTGTGGAGAAGAACAGGACAATTTTGTTTGGCCAATTGAAGTTCCCTTAACTGGAAGATTTTGTCTACCACAGAGTCGTTGCAGTGTAGAGACAATAAGAAAATGTCAGCTTGTCTATTATACCTACAATTACAGGAAAGTAGACGAACGAGGCTTCAAGGTGAGTGTTTTATCTCCGTTAAGCTTTTTATGTTTACTTTGAATATATAATATATGCTTGAGTATATATTTGTGCTGCAAGAATAATAACTATTGATAAGAGAAGGCTTAAGCTAAAGAAATATTTTGTATCTTGTAGCAAATACCAAATCGAACTACCACTGAAATTGTTGAGTATGACTTTATTATAGAGCTTATATAACTTTTTGATTTGCAGCTCACTCTCTGCAAGTGCTCGTGTAGCTCCCTCTCCTTGATCTCAAATTCTACCAGGGAGCATCGTCAATTGAGCATAAGAGAAATTCTAGTGACATATTTATCGTGGCATTTGCACTTCGAAAACTTTTCAGTATTTATAAAAATAGTTTGACAATATTACTATAGCCTATGCCCTTTTATTGTATAGCAATACTATTTGTTTATGATAATCAAACTACAAAAGAGAAAAGTGCACGGGCATTTCATATCTAGTTATTCTATTACTATATAGAAAAGTGAATCCCAAGGACGACCAAGGGCATATTAGAAAACCTGACTTTAAGGAATGGCAAAACAGTAATTAAGTTATCAAGATAGTTATGACCGACTTTAGTATTGAATTTTCTAAAAAGCAAGGACTCTTTATTTCCATGGGCGCCTTTGCATGGTAAAAGAGTTCCAGAGAAGAATCATCTACTCTCATCTCATCATATATTGTTGAATTTCAGGTTAGTTATCTCAATCTTTCCTTTAATCATTTTCTGTTCTCAATCTGCTTTATTATTCTTTCATATCTCATCCTTTTCACTGTTGGGTGTTCCAGTGTTTTTTTTAAAAAAATATTTTTTTTGTTACTTGGATTCCTTTTCAGTTCTATTTCACAACTGAACTTGATAGATGATATTGTTATTGTACCGTCTCCCCACTCCCCAATTTCATGGTGGATGATCAATTACACTCCCATCACTTTTCCACTCCAAGTGGCTTTATCTTGTTTCTCTTCATCATTTCAAGTAATTTACAAATCCAGGTATGCTTCTCTTTAGTTTTTACCTAAATTTTCTCTTCTTTTTTGTTTTTTAAGTTCTCTTCAACTTTAAATTATTATCACATATAGGAATATTTCTATTAAAATGCTGGTGCATAGATAGGTTGTTAGAATTCACATTGATTGCACAAATTAATTTTTTTAAAGTTAGAAGTCTTAATTGTGGTATGTAGAATTTTAGGGAGATAAACGAAAGATGTCTTTGATCAGCATATTGTAGCATGTTCTATGATGATAATTTTTTGGTGAAGTAGAACATCCACCTACAGTTCGATCAGTCATTTCAAACAGTAACTATCCAAGGTCTGAAAGATCTGATTGTCGGCACCATTCTTCATTCTCTAGAGCAATACCTATTGCTGGATTTGGTGATAGTGTTGTTCCCATTAACATTGTAAATGATGAGAGTGATCCTCAAGCTTTTATGAGTCACTTCCAGTCAGAGATAGCTATTTCTCTTATTGCAGCCGCGACTTCCAAATTGCCTTGTACTGTGAAACAGAGTATGGCATTATGATGTTAATGATCCATGTGTGCCGCTTGATGCTGAAAAATGTTGTTGTGCTTTGTAGGTGAGATAATTTCTATTGTTTCAAAGCTTTATCTTGAAGTCTTGATATGCCGAAGGGCAACAAGCTATTTAACTGTCTTTCATGTGTTCTGCCTAACATGGAGGCTGCTCCTAATTTCCATGGGCAATTTCGTTATGATGCTGCAACTTCAATAGTTATGACCACTGGCTAGCATCTGTGTCTGAAAGAATTGTAAGGAGGACAATGTGTTGTGTCGCAATATCTAATCAAGCTTTCTGGGAGGGGCAACCTGATCGATAATTTGACATGTCTCAATAGGTTCTCTTGTATCCAACATTTGCTTGATTATAGAAACTCTTAAGTTATGCTTATTGGTAGAAGTGGGAGTATCTATTAATACCAAAGGAAAAGGAGCTTTCATCAATTGACACAGTGAAATGACATTCATATATATAAGCAATTTTTATCGAGAACCCTTGGTTATGAAATAACTATTGGTGGTTGGGACGGTATTGATAAATGACCTCAGATAAATTGCATCTGACACCAATTAAATTGTTATACTCTCATACAACTTGTGTCTGGCACCAACTAAGCTATTATATGACATATTCTTCACTGTGTCTCTATCTATGCAGTCACAATCTGATTTTGGGAACAAATGGACTAGGCCATATTATGGAGGACATTTCTGTGATGGGTACGGGTATGCATTCCCATCACCACACGACCCAGGGACGTATGCTGCCGCCTATGGGGCTTATCCAGTGTATGGCACTCACCGGCAACAAGTAAGCTTAAAGTCTGCTGCCAAGTTTCTCTGCTTGAATGGTGAATGTTCTTAATCTATTTGTTTCAAGTTGGGAATTTTGACGGGATGCGTGAGTCTCCAAGGGATTCTATTGAACATTTAATGGCTTTTAGACATGAAACTTCATGGGGTTGTGTATGAGCTACATATATATTCTTTGGAGGAGGCAAGGTAAATACTAAATCTAATGGCTTCGTTTTCTTTTCCTCTCTTTACACTTGCTATTCATTTTTTCAGTTATTCATTGTTACTTTCTCGGATTTGTTTGGTGGTCACTTGGGAACTCTATTACCCTGTAACAGTTTTGGTTTATGCTTGTATCTCGAGCAATTAGAGTTGTTCATTGTTTGACTTCATTTCAGACAAGTACTTCCTCGGGCTCTGCATCGATTGGTTTGTAATCCTAAACTATGTTTCTGGTAGGATTTTGTGGTTTCCTGGGAGAATGAACTCTAGATAATTTTCTTGTTGTAATATTTCCGTCTTAAACCTTTGAGGAAGTAAAAGCAGAAAATGAATTGGTAGATGAGAAAAAAAAATGAAGGGGAAGGTAATGTTGTTTTTATTTTTTTAAGAAAAAAATTTAAATTAAAGGGGAAGGTCTCTCTTTATTTCGTTTCGAAATGAAGTTTAAAGTTGGTTGAGCATTTGTTCGATAAGAAATTGTGGCCTGGGCATAGACGTTGATCCTTTCTTTGGAGAGTAGAATCTATTTTTATGTTAAAAGTTCCTATGGGTTGGTGGTGTACCTTATCTTGTTTTATTTTCTACTTCGTCCTATTTGATTTTGCTTACCATGTTTTTATTTTCTACTTCGTCATGTTTGATTTTGCTTACCATGCTTAATTAAAAGGGTAGTGTGACTTTTGATTTATTTGTAGGTTGTGCTTGCGACTTGGCTATTCTCCAAGATAAATTAACCTTCAGTTCTTCTCCTTCAACTTTCAAGAACACTTAGGAACGACCTCTTTCAATGCAATTGATGTCATCGGCAACACAATTATGAAATTTAATTGAAACGTAGTTACAAAAGGCTGCAATGCCTCCAACTCCGCCGTTTGGACTCAGAAGGACAGATTCAATATTGCATCCCTTCCAATATCGATTCAATGCACAAGGTAAGTAGTCTAATCCATTGGTTATTGTCTGTTACATGCTATTTTTAGCATCGTAATTTTACAGCTAATATGATGGCAATTTAGATATTTTGTCCACCTTTAAACATATAGAAACATCTAGGCAACTATGGTCTATCATGTTCCTTTCTCTTCTACATCTTTCTTGCCCGAGTAGTTCCTAGCTCTATGACGGCACTTCAGATTTAACTCATTTACTCAGCTTTTCCTTATTTCGACTTTTCGTGCAAAAAATAATAATAATTGATCTCTTCTGAACTCCTTTGCTCTTATCAGTTAAGTGTCTATTGTTACCTAATTTTAGATTTTAATATCTATTTGATCCGCTGCTTATTGATGTTTTTTCTTTCAGGATAATTACTATTGGCTAGATAGAATAATGCTCAGTTACAAATAATGGGTCTATTCTGGTGAAGTTGGCATTTTTTTTACGTTCATTGTTAGTTTACTGCTTGTATAATTTCTTAAGTACAGTCTTTTATCCTAGCAGACTCGGCTTAACTTCACTTGGTTCATGCCACGACTATCAATATGAAAGGACAGTTTTGTTGATGCATTCCTCTTGATTATGAAGAAGAAAAGAATTCTTCTTTTTAACAGGAAAATTTGCTCACATATATATTTTTTTCCGATCTCCTCCTTCAAGCTTTTCACAATCTCTACTTTGAGATTTTTCATTTTCTCTTCTGTCTACGCTTACAATTTCAGGTATGATTCTCTCTCAATTTTTGCTTGAATCTCCTTTTTTTCTTTCTCTATCTTCTTTTCTTTCTTTATGTATTTGAGTTCTTTTAGCAATTTCCGATTTCATGACTGAATTTCTTGTTGTCATTGTCCTATAGTGACATTCTTATCCAGGAAGAGTAAGTAGAGGAACACATTAAATCAAGTGAAAAAGAATTATCACAATAGCCTGGCTAATCAGATTCTTGAGAAAAAAGTATAAATCATTCATACCAGGTAAAAACTGTTTGGAAATCATATGATTGCAAGGACATTAGTAGCCATACCATTAAGAAGTTCTCTATCTCTTAGGGGTATTAAGAAGTTCTCTATCTCTTAGGTAAGAGTCATTTGGTTAGGAACAAGCTATTCCGAGATTAATATATATCTTACTGATGGTTATCTTTTAATTGTATGTGGAGTTATGGATTTTATTACTAATTCTTGTTGTATGAGAAAAAATTGGTAAGGGTATTCAATGTTTATAATTCATCCATGTAGTAGAGAAAAAAAAATATTTTTCATTTGTGAAATAATCAATAATCTACCAGCAGATTGTAAGTTTTGCTATCATATAAAAAGCTTTCTTACATTTAAATGTTATTTTCAAGGTTATTTGGATAGTGCTGAATTCTTAATTGTTTGTAGTTCACCTATATATATATGCTTTAACATTTCTTTTGCGTTGATTTTATGTAGTCATTAGTTATTGGTATCATCTATTGGTGGGGTAAGCTTTCATTTTGGAGCTCAATTTTATCAGGCAGCTTTCGGAAAACTATTCTTTTCCTCCTTATTGTTTTGTTGGTTTACTTATCTGGTCTTATTTGTATGCTTAGTGTTGACAAAAATTGAGATTTTTTGTCATAACAGATGGGATCGATTATAGAGTATGAGACAATTCCTCTGATGAACACAGATTAATATTTGCTTATTTAAAACCGTCTGTTATTACAAATATTGCAACTTGTACTGCTGCTAATTAATCTTAGCATTTTATTAAAAATTTGATGATTGCCTAATTTTTTTTTTCTTTAAATGATCTAATTTCATGAGGATAGATGTTCTAATTAAACATATTCTTGTTCTTGACAATATGAAGAATGTTTAGTGTGTGCACCCTATAGGATGATAATCACATGTGCGGGTTGGAGAAAACATCAAATAATGTTACTTTATATTAGCTGAACAGTAACCAAATCAAATTGAAATAATATGTATGTATTTAGCTTCTATTTTACAACTCTTTGATATTTATTTTTTTGCTTTCCTCACAGTTCATCCAAAGCTGATTGTTATAACTCTTGGTCATAGAGAATAATTTCATATGTACATGTGATGGTTTGGAAGATGCACAAACATTAACAATGATTTTGGATTGGGACAAATGAGAGAGTCATGCTTACATTAAATCAATTGATTCGTCATCTAATAGAAAAGAAAAACGACATATGGATGGGAAGAATAACACACTATGATACATTCTTTTAGGAAATTGGGGACAATTGAATGCACCAAAATAGAAACTTTCAATCATGGAGAGCTCAATAAGATCGAGCCCAAGATGATCGATATTTCAAGGAAGATTGAAGAAGATGATTCCAAGAAGATGATTTCATTCCTTGAGAGCTCAATTTATCTGTTTCGCATATTTACATGAAAATGATGTTATGCCAATGTTGACATATGCATTTGATCAAGTATAGTTTCTATTTTACTATGAAAAATCAGCTAAATCCACATCTTATTTTATCATATTATTAAAATTTTCTACTATTTGAAAAAATTACACAAACTCTTACTTTACGCGATGCATTGGTCGGATACATCACTTTATGCGATGTATTAGGCGTTGATGATGTATTCAAAATTGAGACGCGATATATCAAGATGTTTAGGGATGTAGCTGAAATTAGAACGCAATGTATCAGGACATTGAAGGATGTATCCGAACTCGAGACGCTATGTATCGAGACACTTTTGGATGAACTTGGATTCTACCAAATTTAAGATTTTTTTGTAATTTGCAAAAGAGTAAGATATTATGCAGTTTGCTTCTAACACTATGAGATTTGTGCAAAATTTTCAAAGAATTTACATCAAATTTAAGTACACAACTAATCGAGACATACATTATGGTTGTCGCTTCTTGGGGGTAAATCTTCTGCCTTTTGCACCTGTTAACTTCGATTTTTTTTTTTTGAATATATGTGCATATGCCTTTCAAATCGTAAGGCCATTTCATAAATTTAACGATAAAATAAGTTACAAAGTGTCTTATATTGATTCACGAATGAAAATTTTAGAGTACGTAGGTAGGAGAGCATACCATTAGATTGGATGTTTATTTCTTTGATTCTTAACTTTTATATTGCATAATTGATCTAAATGAAGATTTTTCAAGGACAGATGAAAATAGGTTAAGATTGGATTGGATAGTTCCTGTCAAAGTCTTAGACAACTCTAGATTACAATCGATTAATTTAAACAAGAAAAATATGGCAAGCTTCTTAATTGGCATAAGTTTGTCTTTTTCTTATCTAATTTAGTAGTTGATATACATTTATTATGATTTGCGAAGAGTAAAGAAGTTTGAATGACCATATACTTTTGTAATGTGGTTGTTAAATGCGAACTGTTTCACTCCATAGTAATGATCTAAATTTGTCGAAATGACTGGTGCTGCTCTTTGATTGCACCAACAAGGTGACAAAGTGAGTGCTAATATCTCTTTATGATTAATATTATCGTGATCCGAGGCAGTGTTGGGATTAATATTTCCATGTCACAAAGATAGGTAAGAATAATGTAGTTTAATTTTCTCCCTACTCAATTTTTCACGGTATTGCTACTGCAAGCATTAATCTAATATAAGTAAAATAGGTGGAATATATATACTACTCATATTGCCATTATCGATATATGTATGTGATATACTAATAGACAGATCAACTTCAAATAAACAAAGATAGAATATGTGGTTCGCTTGGTTTGAAGAAACTATTCAAGCTGAAATCACATTATGATAGGTCCAATCTATAAAAGGCATAAATCACTTATATGAAACAAGCAGTTTCATCCATAGTATTAATCATAATTTTTTATATTGATTGGAAGTAAAATCAGGACCGACAGCCAGCATTAAAAGGAAAAAAAAGGTATAGTAGACTGCGTTAAGAGATATTGAAAAAGTAATTTCTAATTGCATGTTGCATAGAAATTAAATGTTGTGTCTCCATGAAAAAAAAAAAGATATTGAAGAAGAGAGAGAAGAGTAAGATCAATCACAGTTTTAAATATTACTTTATAGGTTTATCTACCAGGAAGAAGAGAAACAAGTAAGCTTTGTTTTGTTGAATAATGAGTAAACAATTCTTTAGATCATTGTTCAATATGGGGAAATTTAATTTCTGAACTATATTCACAATCCTCTACTTTGTCGGGTGTGAATGGGGCATTTCCTTTCATTCCAAGTAATGAAGGTGGTAATGTACTACAAGCCAGACTCTTGTGAAATTGACAAAATTTATTTTGTCATTAATTTAATCCACCTTGCATAACACAAATTGTTGGACAAAAAAATAGTTTTCAAAATAATTTGGTTGGAATATACATTAAATTTGCATTTTATTTAGATGCTTATAATTGATACATTGTTTGTCATAACTAATATTCTAACAGAAATATCACTTTTAGATGCTTAGGACTATTGATTTAGTCAGATACGTGGTGTCATTTCCCACCATAGTCCATATGTTGGGCATGTTGTGGTGATAGTGGAACAGAGTTTACACGGTAATGTAGTAAAAAGGTTTTCAATTTATACTACAAAGTTAGTTTGATAACCTTTTACACTTCTCACATGTCTGGAATATCCTTTAAATAGTAATGTCAAAGACAGCTGTGGCAATAAATTTAAATTGAACAGCTGATAAAGTTTTCAATTGTTCTTTTTGGTTGCTTCTAATAAGAGTTAATTATTTTTGTAGCAGGTTTTTGGTGCTTCTTTCAGACATCAAATCATAAATCTCCTGAAGTTGTGATTTTTTTCACTACTCAATCAGTTCAAGCAAGTGAATAAGCATATTTAGACCAAACAATCTTCAAAACGTAGAATATAGAAAACATGTATGATGGAGTTGAATTACCTATTTATTTGCTCTTGTATACGACAATTCAGTCACACAATAAGAGTAGTTACTTAATTGCTAGCAAAGGATGATGTAGTCTGATTTATAGGTAGTCTTTTATGTTTAGCACTTTTACCAAGGCTAGACTTGAGCTTTTGTGTTCGTAAAATTGTGGTTGTTCTATGGTATGTATTCATGTTTATAGTTTAGATGGTAAATCCATCTAAAGATTAGACGGATGGAATTAAATTTGAATTTGAAATGTTGGGCCCGTGTTAGCACGGGCCATACCTATCTAGTAATAATTTCTATTATATAGAAATGTGAAGAGACCACTGGCAATATTGTAAATATGTTCATTTTAAAGGGGAAATGGTTCAAGAAAACCACAAGTTAGCCTTTCTTTCATTCAAGATATTTTGTACTTTTTTTTTAATTACGTGGCTGCCTCAGATCCACAAATTAGAAAATTACTAAACACCAAATCTAGGCAAACCAATGGCACTTTAGAAGAAATCAATACTATATAAGGGTAAAATAGTAATTTCATCGTATATAACCTCCAAATCTCCCGCTCTCTCTTGCAAAGGAGGCAGGAGCTTCCATTAATATCTTGTTCAGCACACACTCTTCAATTTCCTCTCTTTCACAACAATCTTTTTGTTAAAAATCCACTCTTTCCATTCAACCAATCAAAGGTATGTTTTTCTTTTAAATTTCTATATGTTACTTTTCCTTCAAAGCTTACAACATTCGATGGTTTTCTCTTTTACTCCATTTTTTTAAAAAGGGAAAAAGATTTTAAAAAATCAATCTCAATTCGCAATGTATTGTTAATGAAAATCCATAAGAATTATCCAACTTTCTTTGTATCTAGATTTTTATTTTAATTTATTTATTTCGTTTTTTAATAAAAAAATTGATTACTTTGTAGTTTGTTCAATGAAACGATAAATTGCCTAATTTTTTTTTAGGTAAATCATAATTATAATTAATATATAGGATGAAATGAGAAGTACAATAGGTAAAATAAATATTTGTTATTTAAGGAAAATTGTTGTTAAGAAAGCGTGAAAGGAAAACAAAAATGAGAAAAGGATACACTCTTTTATAGCAGATCTAGAATGATCTTTGAAGTATGGTTATCATTATTGTACACAGATCTGGAACTACTATCTTTAATACGTTTATTTAATTTTATTGTACTTGTTCCCTAATTTCTGTCCATGTGGCGAAATATCAAACACAAGTACAAAAATATCTCTCTCTAGAAATTTATATTCATGCTTTAAATAAATAAGCATGGTAGGTACCACCTGCTATCAAAGAGCTCATCTTCTGGCTTGTCAAGTTGTAGGTTCTAACTGCGTTTGTTGTTTGGGTTATTTGTAAACTTTTTTTTATTCTTCTCTTGAATTTGATAAATTCTCTCTAAATTCTACGACATTCAACTTCTTTATCATTTTCTAAATTCTTCTAATCTATATAATAGATGAATTTTTTTTTGTGTATCAAATTTCGATCTTTGAATGATGTTCATATAAATTGCTGCATTTCTTGATATAATTGGTTGTTTACAAGTTATTGTTAGTCTTTGACTGTACAAAAGTTATTCATTTTGTTATGGAGTTTGAACTCGTGTATATAGAGATGAATTTGGTAGAAGGCGTAGGGGAGAGAGTTTTGGGAGTTGTGTAGTGTATGAAATAAAAAACGATCTTGTAGAGATTGGAAATGCTTAGGTCGTTTCCACTACTACCAATATAAAAATTATGGACTCTCCTTTTGAGTACGATATTGAGAAATAAAATCGACAGGATATGTAGCAAATTTACTCTGTTTCCTCATGTGTACTCTTTTTGATGACCGATTTAGCACATGGGAAAAGAAATTCCAGTCATAAAAGCAAAACTAAAGTTCCTAAAATCTATTTGAATTTGGAAAGAGATCACCTACGAAAACTCAAAGTGTTATTACTCATGAAAATTTTCTAGATTTATAAAAAAATATCAGTTTCAATCTGCCTATTTACTGTTGCTTCTCCCAACAGGTAGTAATTTTTTTCTTTACTTTGGAGCATACTTGTACTTATGAATTAATCAGTAGCTATCGAAGATGAGATGTTGTGATACTAGTGTGTTGAAAATATGGTAACCGCTAAATTGACATACGTATAAAATTGTATGCTTGTGTTAACATAGGACAACTTACGTTGTTTACCTTCTTTGAAACTGAGTTGTTTAACTAAGATGTATATGTTGCATATCTTGGGGCCTTTCTTGGGAAGCTGTTGAAACATGCGGGTGACACTAATCCTCTGTTACGTCTTTCCACATGATTATCATGTACTTGCTCAATTTTTTTTTTGATATAGCTCCGTATTTTCATTTAATCGACAATGTATCTCCTTGATGTGATGCAGCGGAGACAAAGCTTGTGCCGGTGAAAAGCTCGATCATACAATGTGACATATATAACTGAATTTGGATAACCCACACCAATCTCATATACTAGGCCGCCACAACAAAGTTTTGATTTTTTTAGTGTACAATGATTGTGAATTGTCTCTGTGCCTATGGTGTGGCATGTAAAACTGCATTGGTATGTTGAAAATATATATTTATACAACAGCTTACATGATCATCCTTAGTTTATCCTTCTGTGTGGAAGGAAGGAAAAAACTCTCTTATATGATCTATATTGGTAGAGCTAGATATTTCTATTATATAGAAAGGTCAAGAGAGGACGACCAAGGGCATTTTTGTCAATCAAAAAAAAATTTCAAGCTTAGTTTAATTGTATGTTGTGCATAAAGTATTAAAATTTTCAGAAAAACCAATTAAAATTTATGTAATTCCCAATGTATCCACCACGGAAAGGTGGGTTAGTCGCCTAGTGACATCCTAAATCCAATTACTTCACTCCCTTTGAAAGATGAGCCCTCCTCAGGGCGGGCAAAAAATAGTTAATACTTGTGGATTCTAATGGCCACACGTGTACCAATACATTGAGAGGAGTAAAAGAAATCATTGCAAAGTTACATGGACCCCATTTATTGATTTACTTCAAAAGCCTGTACAATCAAGCTGATATATTTTTTTTTAAAATATTTTTTATTTTTGAATGTATAATTTTTAATGAGATTTTTTCATACCAAAAATTCAAATTTGAGGACTTTAAATCATTTCCATTCTTAGTGTGGTTTGGTCATGAAAAAATACTGTTTATTTTATTTAAAAAATTTATAGTTGAAGTCATGTTTGGTTAAATTTTATGCAAAAAATATTTCGAATTTAAATATACTTTTTTCTAAAGGCATAAAACATAAATATGTCATTTAATTTGGTTTCATCTAACATATATGTCCTTCAATTTTAGATGTTCATAAGTAGACACATAATCTTGTATAAAATTGAACAAGTTGACACTTGTGTTCTACTTGACGTCCTACATGTCAATATAATTCACGTCCTATGCGACATTTTATGTGGCGACATTTTATGTGGCTCCTACGTGTGTTATTCCCTGTAGGACGCGTGTTTCTACTTCTTCAACTTTATAAAATTTTAAGTGCTTACTTGTGCACACCCTAAGTTGAATGTCATAGATGTCAGACAAAGTCAAGTTAAAAGATATATTTATATATTAGGTTTTTCTAAATATGGTTTATATTCCTCAGTTTCTAAAAATTACTTGACTAATTTACCTGAGACATACAACCAAATTGCACTAAATAAAATAATATCTCAAAATAGATAGTTGTATAATGTCATAGATTAGATCTCATATAAGAACTACCACATACTATTACAAAAAAAAAATCACTTTATTTAATTTTTTTGAAGTTGAACTTGTGTTAAGCTATTGATTTTGCAAATAATATTTGATTATTTGAATGTGTTTTTTAAAAAAATGGGGTCATTTTTATAAGAAGAAATAATTTGTGATAAAATTTTAAAAAGGATAATATAGTTAGGGGCCATTTGGTTATTGGTTAGAGTTATGCAAATATTAGTTATGCATGGTTTAATTATGCAGGATTTAGTTATGTGGTATTAGTTATGTTGGTATTAGTTATGCAAATATTAGTTATGTAGGTATTACTTAGTTATGTAGAGATTACAACAATACATAAACTATTAATTACTTAATATATTATTTACAATTAATAAGCAAGCAAATAGTATAATATCCCAAAAAAAAATAAAGAAATTTTCTCTATACTTGAGTGGAATTTCTGTTTTTTCTCTCTCTAAAAACATAACTCTTTATGTGTTTTGAGATTATTACTCAAAAATCTTTCTCTTAAAAGAGATGGTACTCAAACTACTCAAAACTCTTTTGGAGATCTTAGTTTCCTCTCATCTTAAATGTAAAAGCATTTACTCTTGGGAATACTTAGTTCCAATGTATCATTTTAAAGAAAATGAATTCAGTTCTACTCTTCCTCAGCTCATATGCTTAAGTCTTACAACAAATTTTAAAAAAGTTTGCAAAAGACTTCTTAAAATAGGGTTCATGCTGAATTATGAATGTGAATAACTCAATTCAAGGACTCAATGATACCTCTCATCTCAAGACTGTTCGACTCATAGGATTCATGCGGAATTATGGGCATAAACTGCTCAATTCAAGGACCTTCATGGGTAACATGTAGTAGCCCCATGATTAGGAATATAATCCCTAAATGATTAGGAACTCAATACTCAAGACTTGGAACTTGAAGATACTCCTCCTCTCAAAGATACTCAAATTATGAAGTTCATGCGGAATTTATGGGGATAAACGACTCGACTCGAGGGTCTAAATAACAATACAGAATTCATGTATATGATTTTTCTCATTCTCATACTTATTTCCTCAAAACTTAGCTCAAATCAATAGTTGATCTCAAAGGATTCACAATTGAACTCAAAGACTTTCTTGAACTCTACTCTTAGCTCTTTCTTGAATATGAATTTTGAATTATGAATTCAAGAGTTATGAAGTTATGATTGATGATAGTGTAGACTCATGAATACATTTTCATCATTCTCATACTCACTTACTCGAGTCTTGAAACAAGTTATTAGAAATTATAGAAGACTCCTCAAAATACTCAAAGGGACTTTCTCAAAAGACTCGAAAGAACTCTCAAGACTTAACTCTTAGCTCTAACTTGAATTTGAATTATGAATTATGAATTATGAATTCAAGGTTATTTTTTGTGGTAGGAAAGATATCGTAATGATTAAATGAGTTTTAGATAGTTAATCATGAGAAACGGTCAAGAAAACACTGTCTGGGAGCAAGTTCGCGACGCGAAAATGCATTTTAATAATTGATTGTGAAATAATATATTTAAGATTGTACTATTGGGCCCGTTAACGGGCCCTTTCATATCTAGTAATAATATCTAGAAAAGCCATCCCTAGGACGACCACCGACACTTTAGCAAATTTGGTTTCATATAAGGGCAAAATGGTTATTATGTCTTGGCTATTAGAATGAAACTCTAGAAGGACCAACCATGCCTGTTCTCTTTTACTGAAATTTTTTATGGTGGATGAGTTAATAGTTGTATGAGGGATTTTAGAGTAATTTTCCTAAATAGTCACTCATGTTTGAGAAATTACCTAAGAATATCACTTATGTTTGTTTTAAGACTACAATATCACTCAACTATGCCTATTTTTTCTTAAAATATACTTGACACAAAAAATACATTATCTCTCTCCTACTAAGATGCCATGTTGGTCATAATCCAGAGCAAAGCACGAACGACCGACTAAAAATCCAAAAATAACATACAAATTATTTTGAAACAAAAGAAAAGTGAGATGTCAAAAATTGAAAATTAAAAGTGATGAATGAAAGAAACAAAGAGAAATAGAAAGAATCACTATGTGAAGAACAGAGGGAAGAAGAAGTCAAAATTGAAGTAAAAAGAAAGCAAATATGCCGAAGGAAACACGTGTAACCTTAAAAAAGAAAAATAAAGAGCTGCATATTGAGAGCAATTCACGTGTTAAGCAGATTGTCAATTTATAGTACAATTAGGAGTGGCAAACGAGCGAGTCGAGTCGAATATGAGTCGATCAAAAAATGAGTTAAATAAAAATGAATAAGTTATCCGATCGATTCACATTTTAAATAGGTAAAAATGAGTTACCCAATGGATAATATGGGTACCCATACTTACCCATATTATAATAAAAATCTTGTTAAAAGCTTTAAAAAAAAATACCAGCCCCCTTTATCCCAAAAAAATGTAAAAAAAACTACCATCCCACCCCTATCAGCCCCCACCCCCACGCTTACCACCCCCCACCCCATCCCAAAAAAAATTTAACAAAATTTTAAATTTTTTCACTAAATTTTTTTCCCCCACCCCCTACCATCCCCCCCACACCCCATCCAAAATAAAAATTAACAAAATTTTAAATTTTTTCATTAAAATTTTTAAATTATTTTTTTAAAAAAAATCACCACCCCCCTATCAGCCCCCGCTCCTCCCCACACCTCATTAAATTTTTTTAAAATAATCTTTTAGAAAAATTACCACCCCACCCCCTCCACACCCCATTCCCAAAAAAAATCAACAAAATTTTAAATTTTTTCATTAAAATTTTTAAAAATATTTTTTAAAAAAAATTACCACCCATTCCCTACCAGCCCCGCCCCCCCCCGC